>VMDO01028534.1:0-23808 GCA_007922755.1 Pedetes capensis
AATGGAACCCAAGGACATATAGAAAAATACTACATAGTAAAAGATAGAGAAGACTTGGATGGGAAACTTAGATAGGAAGGGGGGAGGGGGGAAACATAGAGGAGGGTAAGGGGTAACCTATATGAATAATGCTTATCAAATTGCATATATGAAAATTGTCACAATGAAAAGCATGTCAAAATGAATCACATTATGATGTTCATTAAAAATTTCTAATAAAAAAAATAATAATAATAAAAAAAAAAGAGGAAAACCCTCCATCCGATGGATTGACACAGTTTCTGCAACAATGGGCTTAAACATAAATAAGATCATTTGCCTGGCACAGAATCAGCAAGTGTTTTGGTCTGCTGTACACAGGGTCACTATGATTCGGACTCAACTCAATGGCACCTAACAACAACAACAACAACAATTTTAGTGTAATAATTTGTTTTAATTTAAACATTTGTCATCTCTTTAGATCACTCCTACTATAGGTGAGGGCTGGGATTTAGCTCAGTGGGTAGAGCGCTGCGCTGCAGTCTCTGAGGCCTCGAGTTCAATTCCCAGCACCGAAAAAATGGGAGAAGGGCCTGGCAATTCATTCCCAAGGCAATCCCGAAGCACTCAGCCACTGAAAACCCTATGAGGGTCGCTATGAGTCAGATACCGACTCAACGGCACCTAACAACAACAACAACAATTATAGGTGAGGTGTGGATGCTCTTAGTTTATTATCACTGGCTCTCTGGTAGAGCTGACAGCGTTTTCCTTTCTGTGTAATAAGCAACACATTTCTCTTCTCTGAAATTCACTTCTAAGATTTTTGCCAGTGTCTCCCGAGCCTACACCAATGCACAGTTAACATAGCCAGGAGGATCTGCTTCTCACATTGTCCTTTCTCTACTAGCCGTCTAGCCTGCAGTCCTTTGCTTCAGGGGTGCCTCAGCACAAAGACCTCATCCTTATTCAGTTTCTACTAGAACCAAGTAAAACACCCCTCTTCTGTTTGCTTATGAGATCAAATAGTGATGCACAGCTCTGTTGATGCCTTTCTTTTGTGATGGCTGTACCATTCACTTATTCTGGTGTATGCATCCAGGTACACAGTCATGATGAACATCCTCAGTCTCATGCATGATTCTTTTGAAGTAATATCATTTGGATTAAGGAAGGTAAAGGCTCTTATGAGTATCACTGCTTTTTGTGAAGGATCCCTCTTTCCTGCACCATCTCCCTTTAAAATTCTCTTCTTAAAACTGAAAAGGAGAAATGGCAATGTCTTGTAATAGAGTTGGTAATGCTCTTACATGGCTTAAAAATCTGCTTTGCAGCCGGGTGTGGTGGCACATGCCTGCAATCCCAGCAACTTGGGAGGCAAAAGCAGGAGGATCCCAAGTTCTAGACCAGAGGCAGTCTATGTAATTTAGTGAAACCTTGTCTCAAAAAAAAAAATGTGGCTGGAGGTGCAGCCTAGTGGTACAGCACTTGCAAAGTATGAAAGAGCAAGACCCTGGGTTCAACCCCCAGTTACAAAAAAAAAAAAAAAAAAAAAAAAAAAAAAAACACTGCAATTTGTTAGTGAACTCAATTTGAGGTGATTCTTTGACTTTGCAACATGGAAAGACTTTTTATCTCAGCTCTGGGTCTGAGAGAACAAGAAGATTCCCTCTCTACATGTGGTTACCACAAGAGATCAATTCAGAACCAATTACAGTAGTCTGAGTGAGACATGAGGTTGAGTTCAGACATTAGACATTTTTATGGTGGTTATGGAAGTAATTCAAATGACATTTTTGAAATAAAACAAACAGGACCTTGTGAAAATTAAAATATCAGAGAAGTACAGGGAATGAGAAAAAGGAAAGAATAAAGCAAAGATTTTAACTTGACTAGCTCCATGGAATACCAGCTTAGCAGATACAGAAGGTAAGTTTAACAAAGGTCATGACCTGACATTGAGGGAAATTTCAGTTTGATGTCTATAGCATACCCTGAAGAAATTGTTCAGCAGATAAGTTGGTCTGAAATGTTAGAACAATTGGAGCTGGAGACCTATGTACAACGATGTTTGTACCTTTGATGGATAGGGCCACAAGAAACCCTAAGTTTTTTTTCCCCTATTACAAAAGGGAGAATTGTTATTTGGTGAGCAGAAAGTATTTCTAAAAAGTAAAAAGGTAAATAATGGATTTCTTTATGAAAATTTGAACTCAAGCTAATGTGGCCAGTTACTTGAGGATCTATCTGGTCCTTCTTTCTGTAATAGTAATAATGTGGTTGGGTGCCATTGAGTTAGTGTTCGACTCCTATCAACCCTAAGTACCGTTAAGTACAACAGACGAAACAGTATTGTCAGTGTTTCTCTGCTATTTATAGGATTTTTAATGGCTGATTGTTTTTGAGGAGTGGGTTGCCAAGTCCTTCTGCCAAGCCTACAGCACCTGGTGTTCCCAGGTGGTCTCCCATCCAAGTACTAACCAGGCCAACCTTGCTTAGCTTCCAATATCTGATAAGATGGAATGCCACAGTGGTACTCCTGCAGGCAATAGTAAATTAGCTGGTTTAAAACACAACACAACACAGCAAAACAAAACCTCTATGAAGGCAGCTGCAACAGCATTGCCAGAAACCCTTCCCTGGGATTTTGTTAGAATATTGAAGCAGATAGGAAAGAATGGAAAATATAACTCTTGACTTTAGATGAATAAAAACTTCCTATATACTGGGTATTCAAATATTAATCAAAAATATTTCTAACTTGGAATCTAGAGGATGCTATTTTCTTAAACTCCTTGCTTGGATCATTGAAATGGATATTTATCATACCAAGAGAGACAATGACAAAGTTAAGTCATGGTCTTGTCCTAGTAAATGATTAGAGGCAGGCAAATTCATTAGAAAATGAGCATTTCATTACTATCCATGTACCAACCCCTAGGGCCAACAAAGGGAATGAAGTTGGTAATATCTCAAGCAAAATATTTTCATGGCTGAAAAGGCTGGTGTGGTATAAATATTTTGAGTACATTTAATCCATACATCAATAAATTGTTGCCCTGTCCTCTTGCCTCACAGGAGATGCACAGAAAATAAATTGATTTCATGATTTCTCAGTTTAGTCAGAAAATATCGAATGTGATACTATGTGATTCTTTTTTTGTTTCCTAATTCAGATGCTAGCCTGCAGCTGTAGCCCTGTGGCATCCAATCCCGTCAGATCTCAGAAGCTAAGCAGGGTGGGGCCTGGTTAGTGCCTGGATGGGAGACCACCTGGGAACACCAGAAGCTGTAGGCTTGGGAGAAGGACCTGGCAACCCCCTCCCAAAAATCAATCTGCCATTGAAAACCCTATGAACAGCAGAGAAGCACTGACAATAGTGTTTCCCCTGTTGTACAGAGGGTTGCTATGAGTCAGATACCGACTCGACGGCACCTAACAACAACAACAATTCAGATGCTACTCTGTTTTTTTCTTTGTTTGCTTGTTTTGTGTGTGTGCACCAATCAGAATATCTGCCAGCCCCCACTTTCCCATTTCCTTTTTCATCCCGATGCCCTCAGTCGTCTGTGCATGTAGCAACTAATATGTGTCTGCATTGCTGGAGGACACAAAAATAAAAAGACACGTAATTCTCAAGATGAAAATAGTCAATGAAAATAGTCAAGAGAAAGTATGGGCACCACATTATACCATCCATACCCTACGTATGCTGGATAATCTGCTCAGAGAGGAAGTGGTCAATGAGGGCTCTAGGAAGTGATAGTTCCCTTCATGGAACCTGGCATAACTCTTAGAGTGGGGATGGTTTCAATAGACAGACAAGGAAAGACAATATAAAGCACAGAGAAAACAGGATGGTATTAATGAATGCAGATGCCTTTTTTAGGAGGGGTATAATCATTAAGAAAAATGATTTTACCAGAAGAGATTCCTAATTATTAACTGCTTGCAGACTCTTCCTTTACCTGTACAATAAGGCTTCTTTCTCAGAATTTATTCCAAAGCCTCTTTTGATTTTAATCTATATTTCATACAAGGTCTTATCTTCTCCATGACTTCAGTGCCATGTTTATTATTCGCAGATTTATACCACAAGAATAGGCTTCTTTCTGGTGCTTCAGACTCAAAGTTCCAATTCTCTATCTCTAAATAGATGTTTTACTTCTATATCAGCTGTACAAAACTTATTCCCATTGCATCTTTTTCTCCACAATTAAAAATGATGCATCCACCCCACCAAATGCCCACTCAAGTAATCTGAAAGTGGTTCTTAATTCCTGCCTTTTGTACTCCATGTCAACACTCTTGCCTTTTCACACTCCATGTCTAATTGTTGTTGTTGTTAGGTGCCGTCCAGTCAGTATCTGACTCATAGTGACCCTCATAGGGTTTTCAATGGCTGACCATTTCAGGATTGCCTAGGGAGTAGATTGCCAGGTCCTTCTCCCATTTTTTGTGGTGCTGGGAATTGAACTCAGGACCTCAGAGACTGCAGTGCAGCACTCTACCAACTGAGCTAAATCCCAGCCCCCCATGTCTAATTACCATGCCCTATAATTATTTCTCATAGCTAGCTCATACTTGTTCCATCTGTCCACTCACAGACAATAACTTATTGTGTTTACACAATATAGCCATATCTTATAAATATATATTTTGTATATGTTGTTGTTAGATGCTGGGAGTTGGTATCTGACTCAAACTGACCCTATGTACAACAGGAGAAATAGTATTGTTAGTGCTTCTCTGCTATTCATATTCTTTTCTATGGCAGGTTGTTTGTTGTGAATGGGTTGCCAAGTCCTTCTCCCAAGCCTACAGCACTAGTGTTCCCAGGCTGTCTACCATTCAGATACTAACCAGGCCCCACCCTGCTTAGCTTCCCATATCTGAAGGGATCAGTTGCCACAGTGGTACAACTGCAGGCTTCACTTTATATATAAGTATAAACCATATAGTGTTATAACTTACATTTAAAAAACACTATGATAGGCATAAGGATATAGGTAAGATAGCTATCTGTGGTTATGTTTCATCATTGCATTGGTAGACAAAGAATATTATTATTAACCATTAACCAATAAAACCATTATTAACAGTAACCACAACATACTCAGTGGTAATTACTGACCTCTGAACAAAATACAAAGTGTGAGAAAAAGATATGGTGAATGGTGAATATTTGTCTGAAACTGCCATATAAGAGGTGATGTGTGATGTGGTGTGTTATCATGCTAGAGGATAAAATAAAAGATATTTGCAGAAGAGATCATCCAGAACTGCTTCAGAAATTGGCAGTAAGGATGGAATAAGTGTGTCTGAATCAATGGGGAGTAATTTGAGAAAAGTTAATGGCAATATGTCTCTTAATATAATAATTTTTAAACATTTGTTGTATGTTTTTAAGTATCATATGCATGAATTTGCTTAGCAGTAAGTATTGGTGGGCCATGTGTTAGAAGGGATTGAAGCAACAAGAATTTAAGGGAAAACTTTGTAGCCTTGATTAACAATTAGAAGAATGAAGAGAAAATAATTTAAATACATATTTGAGGGTGTTCTGCATATCCTATGAAAAATAGGTCTAGTAAGACTATAGTTACTTAACCTCCATGAGTATTAGCCCTTATATATATGAAATGGTATTATATCATGAGAAAGTATGGAATGGTTATAAGAATAGGGAAAATTTAAATTTACTGTAAAGAATGTTTCTCATGCTCAAAGAAGTCTGAAATGAACCAGTTGTCTTAGGAAATTGTTCTGTAGTCCAAAAGAAAAAATGAGAAAATGATCCAGGAGTAAAATCATCACACATCAAAAAGACACTTGAGAGATTTAAGCAAGGAAGGGTAGATTTTGAAGATCATCTAATCCAATCCCTTCTGTTTCTAATCAGCCTATCTAAAAGGTTCTAATTTTTGTACTGAGTCCTGTTAGAATTTTTTACTTAGTTGGAATAAAGTTTGGGGTTTAGCTCAGTTTGTAGAGTGCTGCTCTGCACTCTGATGTCCTAGGTTTGATCCCCAGCTTCACAAAAATGGAAGAAGAACCTGACAATCCTCGCCTAAAACAATCCTGAAATAATTAGCCATCGAAACCTCTATGAATAAAAGAGAAGCACTAACATATTGTCATACATGGCACAATGTCAGGGAATGTTTCATTCTGTTGTACATAGGGTTGCTATGAGTTGGATCCGACTTGATTGCATCTAACAAGTTTGAATCAAGAGTACATCTCTTCCAAGTCACTTTGAAGCTACACTGAAGTAAAACTATTTCCTGCTGGGATTCAAGGAGAATCATTTCCTACCAGCAACTTCAAAGATAAACACATTTTCTTTGTGGTAATTGGTGATCTGTTATTTCCCACAGGTAAACAATTTAATAACTATTCAACTTTCTGTATTTTAGAAGATAGTCTGGCCTGCAGCCGTAGCCCTGTGGCATCCGATCCCGTCAGATCTCGGAAGCTAAGCAGGGTCGGGCCTGGTTAGTACCTGGATGGGAGACTGCCTGGGAACACCAGATGCTGTAGGCTTGGGAGAAGGACCTGGCAACCCCTTCCCAAAAATCAATCTGCCATTGAAAACCCTATGAACAGCAAAGAAGCACTGACAAAAGTGTTTCTCCTGTTGTACCAAGGGTCGCTATGAGTCGGATACCGACTCGATGGCACCTAACAACAACAACAGCAACAGAAGACAGTCTGTTTCTAAGAGAACACACACATGTGTGACTCAGGAGGCTGAACCAGGAGGATCATGAGTTTCAGGCCAGAGGCAGCTTGTATAACTTAACAAGTCACTGAGATTATAGGCATGAACCACTGTACCCAGCCCTAATAACTTTTTATATCCATTTGAATGGTTTGTGGGAACTTGAAATAGTCCCAGAGGAAAATAATTGATCTTTCAAATCAAATCTTATCAAGTGAGTCTTTCTCTAGTTCAGTAGTTTGAGAGTTCACTGTTTTGAAATTGGGTAAGCTGGTTTTTACCAGCTATGTGTTCTGTTGGAAAAACCTACAGAAGGTTGACATTGGCAGATGATCAAGTTCATAGACATTACTTATGTAATGTGGAAGAGAGTTTAAGGAAAAATAGTGAACATAAAACTAATTAGACAAACATCTGCGTATGAACAGATTAACTCCTAAAAGTATAGGATTAGTTGAAATAATAGCAACAGTCATTAGATGCTTTGATACATGTCAACATCAGAATGTTAAATGCATGGAATGTATAATATAAAATATACAGCCCAAAGTGGTAGCATGTGGATACTTGGCTCAGTGATAGTTACAGAATAATGTCATATCAAAGGCTCAAGTTTTTGAAGAACATGTTCAAGTACAGCTCACAGTCTTACTGCTTTTAACATAGGCACAAATTGAAAGACCATCCTCTCTACTTGGCAAATAAGAACAATGAGACCTAGAGAATTTGAGTAGCATACTCAGCTCAAGATCACACATCCAACCTAAATCTACACAAAACAAGATATGACCTGCAGCTGTACCACTGTGGTGTCTGATTCTGTCCCATCTCAAAAGCTAAGCAGTGTAGGGCCTAGTTAGTACTTGGATAGGAGACCATGTAGGAACACCAGGTGCTGTAGGCTTGGGGAGGAGGACCTGGCAACCCACTCTCCCCTCAAAAATAATCAGCCATTGAAAACCCTGTGATAGCAGAGAAGCACTGACAATTGTGTTTCATGTGTTGTACATAGGATGTTAGGAGTCGGACACTGACTCTACAGCACCTAAAAACAAAAACAAATGACATTGTTTTCTCTATGTCAGGAACTGTTATAGGAGCTTATATAAACGTTATAACATTTCTATCAGGTATGCATTAATAATATTCATTTTAAAAGATGAAGGAACAGGAGCATATGAAAGTCACATGGAAACTTTCAATTACCATTTAACCCATTTAATTCACATACACCCCCAATATCTAAACAAACCTTGTTATCTTCACTTTTTGGTGAGAAAGTTTATGGCATAGGAAGAGTAGGTCAACTTATCCACCCCTAATCCTTCTGTAGTATCTCTATGAATTTTAAAAGAATTCACACATAACATCTGGCTTTACTATGATATTTTCAAATAATGAGGAAAGACTTTTAAAAAAAGTTTTATCAGGATTGATGTGATATTTCATATCTCTCTTTTCTCAGAGAGATGTCCCTGAATTATATCATACTATGGCTGGGCTATAATTTTTTGTTACAATCTCACTTTGTCAGTTCTATGAATATTACATGCCTGTTACATCCTCTAATCTAAACTTTTTTAGAGGGTTCACTTTTCTCTTCATGAGAACTTCAAGTATTTTCTTTAACTTTAATCCAAATATAATAATGTCTTCTTGGGGCTTATCAGACTGCCTTCTAAGTGAGATCTTGGGTGTTTGTTGTATCGCTGCCCAAGGATTTAAGCTATAGAAGAGCACACATAATGGGGACTAGTGCTAAGCGGAGAGTCATTATTGGAGTAGGTTTGTGTTGTGGTAGAGTGGAAAGTTATCTGGGATGAGGAGATATTTAGTGGAAATGCCAGCTCTACTAGGCACATAGATAACCATTAAGGGGACTAGTTTACCTCTGAGATTCAATATCTTCATCTGTAAAAGGAATATCACTTAATCATATCCAACAGAATAAAGATTAAAAATAATGTGTGTGAAATTCCTTTCAAAGCCACTTGGCAAAGACTTCTGGGGCTTTTAGAAGGGGCTATGGGTAAAATTCACAGTATTTCAAGACCTACATGAAAAAAAACTGTATGTTTAACTACTACCAACTAAAATTTAGCATTTTCTTCCATTATAAATACAGACATTACAAGTAGCACACACAAGTAGCACACAATACCTTCACAGTGTTTGTGACTTTAATGCTATCAGAACTCCTTATAGGTATGATCATATCACATCACAGGTGCTGCAAATATACTGAAATATTTATAATTACCATTTTGAAATTAGTATAGACCTGTCTTGTGGTATTGTTTAATGAATTAAAAAGAACATATCACTCCATTAACAACTATCTAAAATGTGTGGACAAGTATATCAGAATATAATTGATGTATTCACTTAAAGACATTTACATTCTTCTGAGCAAGTGTCCATGAATGGGTCAACATTTACAAAAGGGTCCACATCAGAAAAAGGGTTAATAACTCAAGATCTTGTGGCCTCTCCCTGGACTGTTAACTACTTTGAAATCTTAGCTTCTAGCAGTTGATTATAGACTATAGGAACTTGGCTAGGAATAGAGGAGAAGCAGAGAAGTTCATAGTGCTAGAAGAGCACTGCATATGTGATGTTCGAAATTTAAGATGAAGTTCAAGTTGTTTACTTCACACCTGTTCATATTATCTCAGATCCAAGAATCAGAAAAGCATGCCAATTGTCAAGCAGGTTTTTCTCATATCAAGGTATTGAATCCTCAACTGAGTTCAGCTGCTGAAATCCACAAGTGCCTGATTCAACACAAATCTTTCGTATACCTTGTTATCTGTTCCAGGATTTAGAGTGGGGTCACAGAGGAAATCAGCTTAATATATCAGCCTTAACTCCCATTCAGATTCATCACAATGCACCTCAACTTCAGTCAAGAGACTTGCAAGCCCTAGGAGATATCTATTATTTTAACAATTTGCAGTTTATCATCATGATTAGTACATGGCTTCCAATATCTGACAGCTCCTAATATAACTCCCCACTCCATCACCTCCTGGCTGGGGTTTAGCTGAGTTGGTAGAGTATTGCTCTGTACTCTCTAAGGCAGAGTTTGATTCCTTGCACCACAAAAATGGGAGAAGGACCTGGCAATCCACTCCCCAAAAACAATCCTGAAACCCTCAGCTATCGAAAACCGTTGAGGGTCATTATGAGTTGGATCCAACTTGGCGCACCTAACAGCAACAGCGGCAACAGCAGCATCAGCAGCATCAGCAGCAACAGCAGCAACAGCAGCAACAACATGCCCAAGAAACCTGCCTAGCGCCTAGGCCTTATTTTACCCATCTATAAAATACAAATATCAATACCTATCTCACAGGCCATTGAGGAATGAGAAGATATTCAATGATTGTTAGTTCTTTTCAGACTGGGCACTATTTCAAGTATAGCCTTTGGCTTACTGCAAAACCTAATTCCTCAGTTTTTAAATAATTTAATTGTTTCTCCTTAGGTTTTTCTTGTTTTCCATGGTTTTTCCCTTTGTTATGAGATGCAGCCCAGCTACTCACCACATGACAGGCCAGCCACACAGGGAGAGACAAATTTTGAGGCAAGGGAGGTGGACTTTACTTGGAAAAAACTGGCTGAGGGAGAAGACAGAGGACTCCTTTCCAAAGTCCACCTTGCTCACAGGCTGATTTAGGGCCAGTTTATATAGGAGGTGGTGGGAGGTTTCTTAAAATTGGAGGTTTGTGGCCAAATGATGCACATCTGATCCTAATCACCTAGTCAGGTGTTTTTCAGTTCAGTGAACCTCAAGAACAAAGATCATTATTTCTTTGGGCTATCCTTGTCATTGACTGATTTTCCCATGTGCAGATCCTGACATACCACACAATGGACAGGCTGGAAGGGGTAGAAAGTTGCCCCAAGCATCCCTTATTGATCACTAGGCTCACAACAGTGAAAGTAAGCATAGTTCATTTGATTATTGTGGAAGACAAGGTCCAGTTGAAATTAAAAAGGGAGTCAGATTTTGATTGCATGAAATCTGGTCTTGATGTTAAGCTTTACCTTCTGGTTATCACATGAGTAATTACTGTATTAGAGCTTTCCTTCCAACACTGTGAAAATCTGATGCATTTTGAGGTTAGTAAGTTCTACATGTAAACTCCAGAGCCATTGTGAACTAGTTCTGTGGCTTTGGCATGTCAGTAATTTACATTCTTTGATTTTCTGTTTTCTTAAAAGTACAATTATTTTTATTAATGCATAAGCCAGCTATTGAAAACTCTATAAGCTTCACTATGAGTTGGACTTGACGGCACCTAACAACAATTAGCCACCTGGTTACTCTAAGTGTTTGATTACATACATGAAAGTATCTTACAGGATAATTTTTCAAAGACTAATTTTCTAATTTTAGAGCATCATCCATCAGAGGCCAATTGTACGGATGAGAAGGGGAGCAATGGGGAAGAGCAAATAACACAATTGCAAATGTTCTGATTATCACCGCTGTTGTGTAGAGCGGAGTATTTGCCACTATCTCATGATATGAAACCATGAAAAAAGAAAACTTCCACAAAATATTTGGGTGTAAGTGTTTTTGAAGTACAGCAATGGCAATAGTTCACCTCGATTTCTGTCCTCAACAAAACATCTGAAGACAAAATTAAACTCCTTTCTAAGTGTGGTTCATACAACCGAGTCCAAACCAGTGCTCCCAAAACTGAACAGGAGATGAGACTAATACTCAGAATTTTACAGTCAAGTTTTGTATGCGTTCATTTGAGGTTTGTGATAACCCACATGTGATACACTTAATTATACTCATTTTATAGGATGACTGAGTTTTGGAAAGGCTAATTTATTAAATCCAGGTAAAAAACAAGAAAAAAGGAAAGTAGTGAAACTAAAGTCAAATCATATTTGCAAACACCCAAATAGATCTTCTTCTCCTACTTTGTAGTTATTCCTTGGGCAGGAAGGATAGGTTGTGACCTCCTAATATATTGATAAGCAATTTCTTATATTTATTTTATAGGCGGTTCTCATTTTCTTCTTGTTCATTCTCTCTTCCTTTTTCCTTCTTTTCTCTTTCCCCTTCTTTCCTTCCTTCCTTACATCCTTCTTTCCTTTCTTCCTTCCTTCCTTTCTTTCCTTCTTTCCTCAGTGGCTCATATGAGATCTTCTAAAAGTAGTCTTAACATTAGGAACATAGTTAACATAATGTTTTGACTATTTATGTAAGACTAGCACTATTAACAAAAAAGGCAAATTTTCACCATTAATTTGCATATCTTGTAGAGTCAAAAGTAGGGATCAGCTTGGTAACAGGCCCTGAGGAGAGAAAAAATCCCCAAAATCCTTTGCCCTAGTTTGCACCTGATTAACTACTCTAGTAAGAGTGCATGGTACAATTACATTTAAGTACCTCCTCAGGTGCTTTGCAAAAACCCATTCTGGTATAGTTAAACCCATCCACACAGAGGGGTCATTGATCCATGTGAAGATAGCATTTTTTATATAAAGTTCATCTGCCCATGCTGTTTATTATACACCTGAATCATAAGATAGTTCTTGTGACACCCTAAATATTTACTATAAAAATTATGATTGACATGAAAAATAAGGAATAAAAGCAACCTTTTTGTTCATACAAGTGCTACAATCAATTTGGAAAAGAGTTCTAAAAATTGGGAGAGATGAGGATGAGACTTAGATATTTTTAATGGCATGTTTATGCAGAGTAGGCTTTATAGTTAATTGGGTTAAATGGAAACCTAGAGACACCCTCACTGTAGATCATTGACAATTCCCTGGTGACTCCAAAAGGCCTCATAAAAAGCCAATCTGGTACTCAGCAGCAGCATCTAACAATTTGCTAGAAGAAAACCTCATTTATTTAGTTATTTTTTTAGCCCTTTCCCTACATGGTGGTAATTTTAATAGACAGTATGATTCAAAAGATTTGCCTAGAGTCACTAATTATTTCAGTGTAGACTACTTTCTCCAATGTTCAATTACACCAATTCTCCAGAGAGTTAATACACATTTAAACATCTGGAGCAGTCAGCATATAAACTTCCTGCTTCATCTTTAGTTGGCAGAAGTATGATTATTTCACCAGGCATTTTACCTGATAAAGTCATTATTTTCACTTGCTAGGACAATTTTCCTGGATCAGCCAATCATTCATTCATTAAAAAGTACTGTTTAAATCCATCCTTCATGTGAGACACTGTACAAGACAATATAGATGGGGAAAGTATTCCTCACCACATGGAATTTAATCTCTAGTAGCAGTGATGTTCAATGCAATCAAATATTGCTGGTGATTGAGAGAAGCCTAAGAGGGGAACACAAGAGGGAGTTAAGGTTGTGGAGAGATTCAGTTCCAGAGGGCAGAGCAAATGTCAGGAAGCAGGTCTTAGAGAAGCTAACTAAGCTAAAACTGACCGTTAACGATGGCACCCTGTTCTTGACATAAATGGGTGAAAGAAGTCGAAGTACGAGAGTTCTTTCCCGAGATGAGAGGTATGAAGGTGAGTATTCACTTGGTGTATCAGAAAAACAAAGCTAGGTATGTGGGTAGAAATAATAATAGCTAACATTTATCAAGGGCATACTATATTCCAGACAATATTCAAAGCACTTTATATGTAGTGATATACTGAAAATTTATGTGTTCTCTGTGAGGTAGATAGTATCACAGTTTTTATGAAAGAGAATTTCAGTAGTTGACAGAAGAGATAGCAAGTTCTATAATAACAGTGGCATCAACAATGGAGGAGGACAGATTTAAGTGTTTGTAAAAGGAGTATGTCGAGGTCAGGTTGTAGAAAATAAGAGTAAACAAAACCTAAAAGGTGGCTTGTGAGTTTCTGGCATGGATTTTAAACAGATATTTATGTAATTTTCAATGTATTTATGTAATTTTCAATGCAACAATTGTAGTCATCATAGTATTTGCAAGATTCTCATGGCAACCATTAAAACTTCACCTTATATTCCAACTCAGAAATCAGTTTAAACTGGTGGTGTAAGATTCAAGTACTTTGTACGTCTGGATGAATCCATTCTCTATGCATTAAGTTTCCTTCGATACTCTTTGCTGAACAGATTCCCCCCCCCCCCGCTGCCCAGTAATATATACAGAAAATAATTCTCTCTCATCAATCTCACCAAACCTGCTCATCATGCTTTCAACTCTACAGTGACCTTTTCTTATTGCCTGAGTAGTGCCTGCCTAGCCCATTTTGTAACAAATACAGATTGCTTTCCTTCTCCTTCTGTCTGGTGATGGGCTGATTAATAGCAGCACAAGTGGCTGCTCCTTGAGATTAATTAATCACCTGTCATAATTGTTCAGGATTTAAATAACTATTAATCTGGATGCTAGTCAGAGTGAAGGTTGATAGGGTTAAAAAAGAATAAAGAATTCTCCCTGTGGAATTGGGGCTTTTGCTAAAATCTTGCTTCTGAACATCAGATTGGGCTCTGTTGAAGGAAGTGTTTGTTAAGGGTTTTGCATATCTGAAAGATTAAGGGATTACAGTTCATTGCATGCTTATCATTTAACGTTCATAAGATATCTCTTAGAATGCTAATTAGCACCACGTAAGTAAGAAGTAACATTAATCAGAGAACTGTGAGTCAACACTTATTTCTGGCAAGGAAGGTGGCTCATAGGACACAGGAAGCACCAAAGGAAGGAGCTTTGTTGAATGCATGGAGACGGTGGGAAAATAATAAAAATATGCTGCCTTTCTCACTCATACACAAAAGCAACAGAAAAGAGAAACATGAGGTGGGGGAGAAACATTTGGGCCTCATTTTGTGTTTTTTTCTGCCTATGCATAAGGCTATAATAAGTTTAATAACAATCAATGAAAGAGCACAACACACAAATGAGATTTGTTTCTGAGTCCCAAGGAGGCTGTTTTTGCTGCTGCACCCTGTGCCATGGCCATGAGGGAGCTGAAGTGATCCTTTGGAAGACCTTCTCCAGGCACCATGTCAGAGGCAGAACATGAGTGGGAGAGACAAACTCCTTCCTTTCCATGGTGCAAGAGGTGAAAGTTTTCTTTTTTTCTTAAACAGGATTTAGAAATGATGGTGATGAGTGGAGACTTTTAGGTCTTTGTATGACAACCAGTGAAAGTTTGCAATATAGTGATAACTTGACTGTTGCTGCCTCTTATCTTTTTCAGATAAAGTTAGGAGAGCTGAAAGTGGAGAACATTAGTAAGAGAATACGTAGGAACTCCTAGAATCATGAACTACTATGAGTTTAATTAATATTATTGGTTTTGTTGCTGTGGTTGTGAAAGTCTTTCTTGTAATTCACTTCACAATTATTCAACCCTAATGATTACTCTAACTTCTCTGTTTGTACACTTTTACATGGTGAAGTAAAACCTGTGGAGGAAAGATTTTTTGGGCATTTATTCTTAATATGTCAGAATCTTATGCCTATGCTTTGCAAAACTCTGGTTTCCAGGTTACACACATCCACAGAGGCATCACCTAGAATGTCCTAAGACATCTTCATGTCCTTCTATCAATTCTGTTTCTGAGAAATATCTGTTGATTTCATCAAAATCTATTCCTCTCATCTTCAAATATACTGGTCTCTCATTTTCTTCTTCTCTTTTCTCTCATTTTCGCTCATTACTAGATTAAAATAAGCAGTATATTAAGACCAGACTACATTTTGTGTTTATTTTAAACTAATTTAAACCTTGAAGTTCTAAGGTTTGGTACAGAACACAAAAAAATAATGGACTAGAAGCAGGGGCAATAGTACATACATAGGGACAATGTAGAACAGTGACAGCCTGGGTCCTTGGATTAAGGCCGTCTAAATTTAAATATTGATTCTATTTCTTATCAGCTTTGTTGTTTTTGTAGTTATGAAACAACCAGTTGACTCCACTAGTTCATCTGTAAATTGAGGATAAATTGTCTGCTTTATTAGGGGTATCATGAGTATTTAGCTTATGAAAGATTTCAAACTATTACTGAGTCAGGTTAGAAGTCACTCAAACAACAACTGTGGAAGGGTTGCCTCCTCAAAATAGGGTCAACTTTAATGAGCCCATGGTAAGCACTTACTAAAAATTAGGAACCAGTATTAGAAAGTAGGACTTTATCACACATCAGTAGAAACGACTCTTTAGTTTGACACCAAATCGCATCATTTACTCTGCATCATACACAAAGGTCTTCAATTGCTGGGTTCCTATCCCCCAAATAAAAACACAAACAAATGACACCAAAAAACAAAACAAAACAAAACAAACAAAACAAAAATATGCTCCAGCCATTTTGAGCTAATATATGAGATTTTGCAACATATTTGTTTTATGTTGAAGTCTTCACCTGCAGTAACTTTAGAGTACATGTAGACCAGCTCTTTACACAGTCATTAAGTAAAATGAAGTATTTGAGGGGAAGCCCTCATCCAGTAAGACTGGTATACATTTGGACACAGACATGCACAGAGGAAGGCATGTGAGGATGAGAGAAGTGAGGGTATGACATTTTACAAGCTAAATAATGACAAAGATTTCCAGCAAGCTGTGAGAAGCTAGGAAAGAAACAGAGCAGATTCTCCCTGGAGGCCCTCAAAAGGAAACTACTCTATCCTGATCTCAGACTAGCCAACAGAACTGTGAGACAATGTATTATTATTCTAACTTATGCAGTCTATAGTACTTTGTTATAGAAGTCCCAGTGAACTAGTTTCATAAAATTTCATATTATTTTCTTTCTATACGTTTTACCTCTTTCTCAAATACTGCTTTTCCTGTCTGCACAAAAATGTGATTTCTGTTACTTCCAAGTACATCTCAGGTAGGACTGTGTAGGCTGTTTTTCGTATATTCCATGCTGAAAAGTCAAGATTGAGGTAAGAAGTTCCAGGAAACTTAGAATATGTAGCTAATAGACAGCTATTCCTCTTATAAAATATTTAAACATGTTATTCGAGAGCATTGGCCTATTTTATCATCATAGTTCTTCGGAAGACTTGATGTTTGTATAGATTTTATTCATCTCTCTACTTTGTCTTTCCTTGATCCAAATTATTCCATGCTACAACATGAGTATGGGAGAAGGACCTGGCAATCCACTACCACGGCAATCCCAAAACAGCCATTGAAAACCCTATGAGGGTCGCTATGAGTCGGATACCAACTGAGTGGCACCTAACAACAACAACAACAACAACAACAACAACAACATAAGTAGCTACTTATGGATTCCCAAAGTTCAATGACTAAGTACATAAGAAAGCCAAGTCTGCCACTGTGTAGCTATTTTTTTGTTTATGTGAGAGCCAGCCAGGGTTGAAATCCATTTGAATTATGACAAATGTCTAGTCATCACATTTAAGCTTATTAGTGAGCTAAGCAATATATTTTTCAGCAATGCTTCAGTTATTCTGAACCAAGTATTTGTGAAGCTTGACCTATAAATTACACGTTCAAGAACACCAGAATTTAACAGAGGAATGTATTGTGATTAATGGTCTGGTGCCACTGGAATTAATGATTTTCCGTTAGGAAATATTACACTCATGAGTCTTGGTCATGAATGTGTGAGAGATTCCATTAAGCCATTTATTCCTAATAGGTTACTGTTTTATAACTCTGGATACTTCTAACACTAACACCTGAGTAAAACCTGAATACAGAGAAGCCTTCTAACCACTCTCATTCTATATGCCCCCACAGGTATCAGATAGGAAAGGACAACTTTTTTGATGCTCCCAATTGCCTTCAAATTAAGATAAAAATTCTTTAAAATGGGTCATGTCCTGCCCTCTAGCTACTTTACCAGTCTCATATCCTTTCCACTATATAATATTCTAGATATTGAAAACTTGATCAGATTAGATAGTGAGTCATTCTGTTTCACATTCTCATCCCTTCAAAATGGCTCTCCTCTTACCCTAGAATATTCACCCTCTACTTGTATGTCGAAGCCCCTCAGTTCACAAGCTGTCTCTTCTAAGAGGTCTGTGCTGGATACCCGGGTAGTCTTTGTCATTCATTCTCATTCATCATTTATGAACTTCTATTTCTGTATTATACTCTTTATCACTGTATGTCTCCAGGATATTCCAAGATTCTTGTGAACAAATTTTCATTGTTGTTTTGGTTTTGTCTTTTGATGGTGTCTTTGTGCTAAATAAGCCATATGGTAACTCACACCAAGTGAGTGAATTTTATGTATATTGGTGTATAAGTGAATAAATAATCAGCAAGTGAACAGAAGAAAAAATTACCAGGAAGATGAATAGATAAATTGTAATGGGTAATTTTCTTAAAATAAGTAATATAGCTGTTTCTTTTTGTCTACTACATTAAAATATTATTGCATCAATGTGCTATCAGGCTGATACCAGTATTATCTGAACAGAAAATTTTATTGAAGCTGTAGAGCAAGGTTGTACTTGCAGTCAATTCTTTAAGGAACAGGTGGTTTCTATAATTAGAAGAATACAAAGGAAGGATGCATATAGAATAAAAATGGAGTCATTCTCTGTCTCTGTTCTTCTCTTTCTTATTCCTGTATAGGAATCTGAAAGAGCCAAAATAATCAGAACTCTTAGCGGTGTAGTCTGTTCTGATTATTACTGACATATCAGTAGTCCAAAGAAATAATCTTATTCTAGTAAATGAGGAACATGGAAATGATTTTTTGTCTCCACTCTTTAGAGCTCATGTAGAATATGAAGCTCGCATGGACATCAGAAACAATCTGACATTTGATAGGAAATACAAATATATATTTATGTGATGGACTATTATTGTCTATTAATTTTTCATTGTGTGCCTTTTTTTTTCAGTACTGTGGTTTGGACTTAGGGCCTTGAGCTTGCATGCTTTGCAAGTGCTGTATCACTGAGCTGCATCCTCAGCCCATATTTTACTTTTTGAGATAGGGTCTCATCTCACTAAGTTATGTAGACTAAGTTATTGCCATCCTCCTGCCTCGGCCTCCTGAGTCTCTGGGATTACAGGTGTGCACCGCCACACTAGGCTCATTATGTTCCTTTTTATCTCAAAATTTTTAGTAATGATGTTTGAAATACATATACTATCTTGACTATTCAAAGGGATTTAAAATGGAATTCTGGTCTATGAAATTCCAAGATGGGAAAGCTTAGTTAGTATGATAAATAAAAAGATGACAAGAGTTGTATATATTTCCTGAAAGCAGCATTAATTATCCTTGGTCTAGCTGACCTTCAATGGAAGTATCTTCTTGCAGAGCCATGATTCTGAATTTGATACCCGAAGAGAAGCCATGCTTATTAATAAATGACTTCAGAATTATCGCTGACACCGTGCCTGGCACAATGTAGGCATTCATGAACATAGGTGAATGATAATTGTTGTTGTAAAATTCTGTAATATTTTCCTAATAACAAAGGAACTGAAAATGCCTTAAGAAGCACTATTTTACATAATTGAAATTGCCATCTTCTATAGAATATGAGCCTGCAGCTGTAGCCCTGTGGCATCCGATCCCGTCAGATCTCGGAAGCTAAGCAGGGTCGGGCCTGGTTAGTACCTGGATGGGAGACCACCTCGGAACACCAGAACTGTAGGCTTGGGAGAAGGACCTGGCAAACCCCTCCCAAAAATCAATCTGCCATTGAAAACCTTATGAACAGCAGAGAAGCACTGACAATAGTGTGTCCCCTGTTGTACAGAGGGTCGCTATAAATCGGATACCGACTCAACGGCACCTAACAACAATAGAATATGAAGAACAACAAGAAAAATAATATAAATCAGAAAACCATTGTTAAGAGTTCTGGCCCCAGCATTTTCCATATAACCACAGTTCATAACTAAATATTTCTAAGCCTACATTTGATTAAACAGGGAAAGTAAAATTTATTATTCTTATAGTAAAGCTTATTGTAAGAATTAAATGAGATAAATTAGCACATTAAGCAAACAATAAACCTTATTGTTAAATTAATATTTGGAGCAGAAATGGCTGAGCCCAAAGACTTGTGCTCTTTTTTTGCACTATAGATACATTCCAACATTTAACTGCCCAAGCAAGAGCTACAGTCCAAGTCCTCTTACATCAGTTTGAGATCAAATGAATATTATGATTTGTTGCCAGCAGGATATAAGTGGAAGTGATCTGTGTTGCTTCCAGTGTTGGATGTTTAAGAAGCTGATGTGAATTCCCTCACTGTTATCTCTGTCTCTGCAAGCAGGTTAGCAATGTCATTTTCAACATTCAAGGTTCAGATCTTCACAGGAAGACTGTGCAGCTGCCATCATTCCAAATCACTGAGTGGTTACATGGAGCAGAGCCCTAAATTCTTGCAGTAGGACTCAATCAGATAAGCAAGAAAACATTTTATTATACTAAGCCTTTGAATGTTAGAGATTATTATATCAGTTTTCATTACTCTTACTAGCCTAACTATAGTATGAGCTCAAATATGTGATCTTGGTTTTGTGGCTGGATTATAAGCATCAAATAGCAGAGAGGTTTTGAAAGTTGTAGAATTCTGTTTTACTCTAGCATAATATTTGATAAAATAGTGGGGCCCTGTAATTGTAGGAAAACTGGTTAGATTAAATCACAGTATTAGAGTGTTGGCTGCTATTAATTGTCTGGAATATGAAAAAAGAAATTAGAAAGGATTGGAAGATTTTCAAGCAGAAATCAAAGGAAATAGAATCTAGGGATAATAGGATTTATAGCTTGAGACTGTTTATTATTTCTGGGCCCTCAAACAGCAAAATATAATATTGCAAAAGATTTTGGCCAACAAATACACATTCAGTTTCCACAAATGAAACTGCTTCAGATATGTTGCAAAAACCACATTAAGAATGGTATAGTCAAGCCGGGTGCAGTGGCACATGCCTATAATCCCAGCAGATCAGGAGGTGGAGACAGGAGGACCGCAAGTTCGAGACCAGGGGTAGTCTTTGTAATTTAATGGGACCCTGTCTCAAAAAGTAAAAAAAATGGGTTGGGGGTGAAGCTCAGTGGTCCAGCAAAGCATGCAGGCTCCAGGCCCTGGGTTCAACCCCCAGTACAAAAAAAAAGGTATAATCCATTTAAATCCATTGTTTCAGAGGACATCAGGATATGCACTATTAAATTTAATGAAATATTTATGTAGATAAGAAAGTCAGGAAATAAAATAGATTTGCAAAATCTATTTTGCCTAGGAAACAATTTTTGGTGTGATTTCTGGCCCATGAAATTGATTATAAGTACATAGTTGAAAATGTTAAAATTATAAGATAATTTTATTACTAAATAAAGCATATTCCAGATGCAAAATATCTTCTGACATTAAATTTTTAATATAATCCTTGAGCTTCTAAACTTGCATAGGCATAAAGTAGGCTGGAAAAGTTTCAGACATATAATGAAACATATTGGAAAAAGAACAAATTTTAGAGAACTAATCTAGAAATAATTAAGAACAATGAGTAAAGGAATTCATGTCAAAGATCAGTGTCACTATCTAATAAAGAAAAATGTCCTGTGGTGGGACACAGAACAGGGGTTCCTTATGATGGACAACCTCATTATTACTACAGTTACGGACTGCTAGGTACTGGGATTTAAATCAGTTGGTTGAGTGCTTGCTCTGCACGTTTTGAGGCCCTGGATTTGTTCCCCAGCATGGAAAAAATGGGAGAAAGACCTGGCAGCCCACTCCAGAGACAATCCTGAAAGAGTCATCAAAAACCCAATGAGTAGCAGAGAAGCACTGTCAAAATGCCAGAAAATGAGACTTCCAGGCTGGGAGGCATTCAAGAAACAATTGGGGTAAAGTTGCCTTTTTAATGTAGAGTTAACCTTAATGCCAGAAATGTAGCAAAGACTATGAGACCTCCATTTTGTGGCATGACTCAAAATGAGAAGAAACATAACTGCAACAATGGGCTCAAATATAAAATGTTCATGTGCATGGCACACTGTTAGGTAGTGTTTTTTCTTGCTGTACTTAGGGTCACTAACTCAGACCCCATTGGATGGCATCTAACAACAACAATGACTGCTATATATCTCTATTCACTTATTTTCCACATTGGAGTTTTTAATTTAATTATTTTGTCACTGAGGAATTGTAAATTGAGTCATGAATGAAGAGGCAGATTTCATTAAATTAATAGTTTGACCAATGATAAAATTATAGCTGACCTGATGGAGAGGACTGTGATCACTGAGGGGTGTTTGGACTTTAAAGTGAATAAAGCAGAAGGAGGACATTGGAGATTTTCTCCTTCTAGGGATGATGGGAGATGGAAGGATATTCTAAACTTTTTGGGGGAGAAGGGTACCCAAGGACAGGGGATGACCACAGGGTCAGAACTGATAGAGATAATGTGCTATCTACTAAAGACCTGTGTCCTCTTCTATAGATAATAGATTTTTGTCCTGTGAAGCATCTGTCCAGTGAATGACTACATTTTCCAAAAGACCCTTGAATCAGAGTAGGGCTTTAAGCTACTTCTTATGAGCAGAACAGATCATGAGTGGTATATGGAAATTTTGGTCCAAGATGAGTAAGAAATATGTATGTACCCTCTCTTGTTCTTCTCTATCTATAAATTGAAAGTCATATGTTAAAGAGGGCAGATGGTGAAGAAATAGAGGTAGACAAGACCTTAATTTATAATCTCATTGTCTAAAGAAGGCAGAACAATAGTGGAGACTTGTATAAGAGCCTGTTATCACAGGATAACACTGAACTCCACGAGAAGTACTTTAGACTACTATGAGTGGTGTGTGGAAGTCTGATTCACTTGTTCTTTTATTTCTCTTCAATACTTATCATAAAATTTTAAAAACTGCTTTGTTCTGTCTTGTCAAGTGGTTCAAAAATAGTGGCTGAAGGACTAGGAAAAACAGGAAACAGCAAACATTTCAGGAGACAAACAAAAAGGATGAGGAAACCAAGTATGACAGTGGTCCCAGTGGAACCAGCTGTAACAGGTTAATACTACAAAACATTTACCTCTTCCAAGGTAAGATGGTGGATTAGTAGCTTTCTCCACATGACTCCATGATCTTAGAGTCAGTGTGACAAAAAGGAGACGATATTCCAAGAACAGAGGAAGAACATCAGCAATCCAGAAAGGACCAAAAGAACAAAAAAGCAGCATGGAGGAACAGAAAGTATATGCAGAGAAAAGTTTGATAAACTCCGCAACTCCAATTCCATCTCTTCAAGGGAAGGAAGCCAAAAGCCTCAACAACCAGCTAGTTCTGGAGAGAGCAGTTTCCCCTGATGACAACAGAGTGGCACTCCTAGCAACATGAGTAACCCACAATACTTTTAGGCCTTAAATCCAATGAAAGAATTTGGTGTGACCATGACTCCCCTATGAGGCAGGCTGGCATTGGAAAAGAGATCCACTGCATCACTATCCATATGTTGGAGTGCTATAACGGATCCTTTGTTCAGAGGGTGCAAGGCCTATTGTTTGAGACTAAACTACTTTAGGGCCCTGAAAACAAAGAAAAATCCTCCTCCCAAAGTTTTGACATACTCACAAAATAGTGTCATTCTACACATTATCCTGTAGAGGAAATTTCATACTCAAACCAGAAGAGATAAACATTCTTCTCAGTTTCTGTGTCTGTGAGAACTGTATGAAAAACTCATGTGACTGGAAGTGGCGTTCATCTGCCCAGCTGTTAGTGAAGTCTGGTCTTTTGTCTGGCTCTGGAGATATGGATTTAGTTCTTACAAGGTTTTCTTTTATTATTAATACATGATTCTTCCAGACTTTAATGTGCGTCTACATTAACTTCTCCAACAGAAATTTAGAGTCATGCTAACCAGGCTAGGAAAATTTTGATGTGAATGAGATTATTTGAGAAACCCTTCAGAAGAGAAAGGGAAAATTTTAAAGAAAATATATTGTGAGGCGATTCACCTTCCTGTCTTCCTAAAAGAAAGATCACTTTGTTTAATTTTTGAGATAACTGTCTTTCATTTCCATTTATTAGGGATTAATGAATTCCAATTCTCTTACAGTATGGCCTATTCACATAGTCTAGGGCCAGAGTTATTATTAAAACAAGCTCTGTAAATGCTCTTCTCTTTTGA
>VMDO01028535.1:0-23808 GCA_007922755.1 Pedetes capensis
TGGACTTTATGAGGAAGAACATGGCATCAAGATTGGAGGAAGACTCATTAACAACTTGCGTTATGCAGATGACACAACTCTGCTTGCTGAAAGTGAAGAGGATTTAAAACATTTACTGATGAAGATCAAAGATCATAGCCTTCAATATGGGTTATGACTAAGCATCAACAAAACAAAAATCCTTACGACTGGGTCAGCGTGAAACTTCACAATAAATGGAGAAAAGATTGAGATTGTCCAAGATTTTGCTTTGCTTGGCTCTATAATCAACACCTGTGGAAGCAGCAGTCAAGAAATAAAAAGACGAGTTGCTCTAGGAAAAGCTGTGGCAAAAGATCTCTTTAGAGTATTGAAAAGCAAAGATGTCACATTGAAGACGAAGGTGCGTCTGACTCATGCCATGGTATTTTCAGTGGCATCATATGGTTGTGAAAGCTGGACATTGAACAAGAAAGACAGAAAAATAATTGATGCTTCTGAATTGTGGTGCTGGAGACGTCTATTGAATATACCATGGACTGCCAAAAGAACCAACAAATCTGTCCTAGAAGAAGTGCAACCAGAGTGCTCCTTGGAAGCAAGAATGGCCAGACTATGTCTTACATATTTCGGACATGTAGTCAGGAGAGATCAATCCCTGAAGAAGGACATCATGTTTGGGAGAGTGGCAGGTCAACGGAAAAGAGGAAAACCCTCCACCAGATGGATTAACACAGTGTCTGCAACAATGGGCTTAAACATAAATAAGATGGTTTGCCTGGCACAGAATCGGCAAGTATTTTGATCTGCTGTACATAGGGTCACTATGAGTTGGACTCGACTAACAACAACAACAACAGAGTGAATTTGTTTCAATTTCACGAATAAAAAGGCATATTAAGTGAAGATCCAAGCAAAGGAAGTGTGGCTCCATCTTTACCTTTGAAACAACATGAGGAAGACAATGCCCTAGGCCTGCAGAATTGAGAGGAAGAAAAGGACTGTCACTCACTTGGGGTGCCAGATAAAGAGGGAAGCCAGGTGACCCTGGGGCATTGTTATGCAGAGACAGTCAGCCCCCCTGACTGGGTGTGGTGGCGCAAACCTGTAGTCCCAGTACTTGAGAGGTGGAAGCAGGAGGATCAAGTGTTTGAGGCCAATTTGGGCTACTTGGTGAGACCCTGTCTAAATAAACATAAAAAAGCTGCTCTCCCTAAAATAAAGCCTGTAAGAAAAATGTAATGTAATTCTCAATATGATATTAAAACATAATGACAATGCTGAAATTATTATTATTATGTATTTTTTTTTTTTTTTTTTTTGCAGTACTGGGGATTGAACCCAGGGCCTTGCGCTTGCATGCTCTGCAAGTGCTGGACCACTGAGCTGCACCCCCAGCCTTTCTTTACTTTTTGAGACAGGGTCTCGCTAAGTTAAACAGACTGCCTCTGGTCTCAAACTTGTGATCCTCCTGCCTCCGTCTCCGGAGACGCTGGGATTACAGGAGTGTGCCACCGCACCCGGCTGAAATTAATTTTTTTGAACAAAGACACAGGGTTAAAAATGTCAATTTTGTAATTATAATCTAATTCAAATTACCCATTACCACCACTGAATATTGGGAGTTAAGTGGCCAGGAGACAAAAAGTAAAAGCAGTGTATATTCCTCATAGTTCATGGAGAAGAGTAAATTGTCCTTGTTTTGTTTTTGATGACAAAGGTTAGAGAAAGTGGATTTGAATGAATTATTTATTAGGCATCACTGCTTATTGAATAAAAAATGTAGATATGATTTCCAAAAACAAAAACCCTGACTATGAAAGTTCTATTATAAAGAACCATAAAAAAATAGAAGAAATAAGGCCAGGCACATTGGTGGTAATCACAGTGAATGTAATCCCAGCGATTTGGGAAGTGGAGGCAGGAGATCGCAAGTTTGAGGCCAGAGGCAGCCTGTGTAATTTAGTAAGAACTGATTCAACATAAGAAATAAAAAATGGTCTGGTCTGAGGGTGCAGCCCAGCAGTAGAGTACTCACAAAGTATGTGTGTGGTCCTGCAACTGCAGAAATAAAACTAAGCCTGTTGTTAGGTTGTTAGGTGCCGTCTGGTCGGTATCCGACTCATAGCGATCCTCATAGGGTTTTCAATGGCTGAGTGCTTTGGGATTGCCTGGGAGTGGATTGCCAGGCCCTTCTCCCATTTTTGTGGTGCTGGGAATTGAACTTGGGGCCTGAGAGACTGCAGCGCAGTGCTCTACCCACTAAGCTAAATCCCAGCCCAAAACTAAGCCTATGAATCTTGTTAATAAAATGATTGGGATGCATTCTCATTTTGAATCTGAACATTGCATTGGTATACCTAGTCAACCCAAAAAATATTAAAATAAGGCAACGGGAAAAGATATAGAGGATGAATTTAAACCAAAGGAGGGCAGCAATGGGAACATGAAAGGAGACAAGGTGGAACTCAAGGTCAAAATAGTCAAATAACAATAGGGTTAATTTATTCCACTAAAAGAAAAAAATCCACATTGAAAATTTAACAGTTCTGCATGTTTCTATGGTGATTATAAAAGCATTAAATGTAGTTAATAAAAGTATTAGCAACACAAGAAGAAAACCAGAGAAGAGCTATTGTTGTAGGTGAGGGTGACATACTTGTGTTGTGACAAATCATGTGGACAAAAAAAATCAATTAGTCCAGAAAGGCTTCATACTGTTGCACAAATGGAAAATGTACAGCTTTTCCAAACAATCTTTGAGCAGTGATCTATCAGCTGATCATAAAGAACATCTGAACAAATCCCCCACTAGGAATTACAGTTCCTACCAGTGCCTAGCTTTGGCTCCTGCTGAAGAACATTAGGCTCTTGAGAGGTTCTCAGGGTGATGGCTATTGTCATCAAAGGATGTCCCCTGCAGTGCACCATGAGGAGGCTGGCAGAGGCCACTGCTATGCAGTCAGGCTGTTGTCAGTGGTGCACAAACCATCTCTTGACCCCCAAGCTTTGGTTCTTCATTGAGCTGGCAGCTGGTGACACTTCAGTGAGGACAGAATCACAATCTGTTAGTGTCCTGGGATTTAGTGGTTTCCATTGCCATCCATGGACTCTCAGTCAGTCTGGGATTTCAGTCATACAGATGTGTTTTGCAAGGCTCCTGCCTCTGGCCACATTTAAAAGGAGTGCCATTCACTGTGGGGCCTAAATGGTCCTGCAGATATAAACTGTGTACCAGGTGGGCATACCTCATGTTAAGAAACATTGCTGGGCCACAGGGAAGTTGATGGATTATAAAGTGATTTTTCACTACACAAATGAACTCAAGAGACTTGAAACACTGGTGTGTTACAAATTAGATTAAGCTTTCATATGACTTTTCTAGAATACATTTTTGCATAAGGCAGCCAATGCACACCTCTGAGGAAAAATCATTGACTTTCTCAGCATGGCAGCTAGCAAAGTGTAAAGTGACAAGACCTAACAGTAGTAATATGTGCTCAAAGGCAAAGTCACATGGTGCAAGGTTAGTGGTTCTTTCTGATGAGCAGATGATTAATAAGAAGCATGGAAACATCCCTTCCATAATGCTGCCTAGGCTCCATTCTACTCACTGCCTTGGCAGTGACTTTGGCCATGTTTTTAAGGGGCTGAGCTCCCTGGTCCTCATCATTTAGTAAACTGTGACCAAGAAAAACAGGGCTGAGAGTGCCTCAGTCACCAGATCCCCATGGTTGTGTGAGCCCCACTGTCCTGTCCTGGATCAGCTGGTGTCAGAGACTGGGTTCAGTTCACATTGTCCCCCTGGGAGCCATCTATTTATACATGTACACAATCTTATTGTGAGCTCCTTTTAAGTTAAACACTTACATCAGTTCTTTACAGCCAAATAATTTCATTCCACACAGCCGTGAAATTTTTTTCTCCAAATATGGACTCACTGGGTGGTCATAAAGAAAGCAGCCTAGGCTTCCCCTGGGGGTTATTCCAGGGGAAGCCTGGCAGGAAGTGAGCCTTGCTATTTCAGGAAACCGAGGCTGCACTGCAGGGCTGGGGGCCGGGCGGCAGCTGTCCTCAATCTCACAGATTTAATTTAGGGGAGCTGCCAGGTTTACATTGTTCAAACTCTTCACTAAATTAGCTCTGAAAAGAAGGATGGGCGGAGCCCTGGTAAGTAGGGGAATTCAGGCCTTCTGGCTACACACACACACACACACTCCACTTTCCCTAGAGTCTGCCAGGAGGAACTGGCAAGCAGTTGTGTGCCCCTTCTGGCAAGATTATAAACAACAATAACACAGATGTCTATGTTAGGAAGCTGGGTTCAGTGGCTGGTCAGGGATCTCAGGCTCTGGACCCTTGGGCTAGGCTGAGAAGTAGTGGCAGGCCCTGGTCAGCACAGTAGTACTGGCCTGTGGCAGTGGGTCAGAAGGCTGATGAGGACGAGCTGGGGGCTCCGGTGCTGGAAATGGAAATGGAAATGCTGAAGTGAAGGCAGGACCTGTGGATTTAGTTCTCTGAGTCTAGAATTATCTCTGGCCTACTGGATTTTTAGTTTAGCAGCAGCTGGCTAGGGAACAATTACATTTAAAAATGTTAAATATGGGCTGTTTGTCAAGCCAGGGTAGTCTCTAGTGGACGGCCACAGAGCTCAGCCATTGACCTTATCCTCTTCAACATTGTGTGTGTGTGTGTGTGTGTGTGTGTATGTTCAAACTCAGGGCCTTGTGCATGCTAGGCAAGCATTCCAGCAGCACCTTTGTAACATTTGCAACATTTTAATCAATGAATTGGATGACAGCATGGAAGACACTTATCAATCATCCCAATAACTTAAAACATGAATGCACATGTGAAATGGAGAACAAAGTCATGAGTGGAAATGAATTTGACAAAATGGTAAACTGAGCCAAGACCAACAAGGTGAAGCTTCCAAGAGTAAATGGAAAATTCTAAAATTAGATTGCAGACATCCTTTTAGTAAACACCACACGGGAGAGCTGGGCTGGATGGGTGTGGCACATCAGGAAACACCGGGCGGCTGTGGTCAAGCCAAGGGTGGCCACAGAGGGCCAGGACCGTGTCCCCGAGGAGGTGCCAGCAGAGGCTGGCCTGGCCTACTCTCTCCTGAGGATGGAGGAAGCACATTGCTCAGACGCCTGCCATACCCCCAACCCTCATGCTCTGGAGTCCCCCCAGGACGTCGTTCAGTCCACTTTCAGAGCAAAATCCACTCCTTCCCTAAATAATGACTGGCTCCTCCATGCAGCCTAGCGGGTGAGGGGATCTTCCCCGGTGGCAAAGGCTCAGGCCTCCAGCCCAGATGGAACTCCTCCAGGCTTAGGAGCCCCTGGGAGAGGCCAGGGGTCCCGGCCCACCTGTCTCAGGGTCCCCAGCGATGCTGCTCCCCTTGCTCTGGGCTGGCCAGGGAACTGGCATCTGGGTTTCAGGGGCGCCAGGGCTGGGGAGACCTGGTGGTGCTGCATGGGCCACAGGAACCACACAGACCCCCATCTGTCATTTTCTTCCTAAAATGGTGGCAGGAGATTTTCCATGTCCCTGCTCTAGCCTGGGCCTGTGGCTTGCATCACCTCTGGAGACCCTGCCTGACATCGCCAGGGCGAGGCAGAGCTGTCCCCGTGGTGCAGAGCACAGGGGACCAAGCACAGGAAGGCCACTGTGAAGCCGGCCATTGACCCCAGCTCCTGTGGGTGGCCTGAAGTCCCTGGGTGGGGACCTTCTTATCACTTTGCTCCTCTGCACAGCGTCTTCACCGGGCCGAAGGAGCAAAGGACCGGACATGCGGAGGACATTCCTCTGGGCCGCAGGCAACTAATCTTTTGGAGAATATCTTTATGCATTGTGTATCTCCCAGGCTTTCCACAGTAATGCTATCTTATGCTATCAACACACACACACACACACACACACACACACACACACACACACACTCCCTTAACAATAACGCCATGTAGACATATTGCCATCGTTTGGATCTGGGGTGTCCCCCAAAGGCCTGTGGCCAGTCTGTGGTACTCTTGGGAAGCCGGAAGAACCTTCCAGAGGTGGGGGAAGTGAGGTTCTAGGCGGGCTCTGGAAGGGGGCCCTGGGATGGTCTCCTCCCATCTCTGTGCTTCCTGGCCACCGTGAGGGACTGGGCCTCTTCTCCCCACCCACCCCACTGGCCCAAAGCAACCGGGCCAAGAAACCACACGCTGGGACCTCTGTGTCTGTGAGCCCAGGAACACTTTCCTCCTGGAAGGTGATTATTTCAGGAGTTTTTGTCCTAGTGGCAGGGGAGCTGACTCGCACAGGCTGAGTGAGAGCTGCAGAGTGGAGTGGACCTCACAGGCCCTGCTGGGGACCTGGGACACTCTGTTCATGGAGATCAGAACCTTGGGTACCCAGCCCATCCTGATATCAAACGAGACTTTGCAGCATCTTCTCCAGTCCTGGCCCTTTAAACCAAATACCCTCTGCCTCCTGGGTTCCCACTCCAAAAACATCAGCCGTAAACACCCCACAATGTTCCTGACAGCTGGGCCAGGCATGGACTTCCCCCAAATTCTCCCTTGACACCCTATCCCTCCCTTGCTCCTGAGGCCCAGGTGGTCTTATTGGAGGCAAGGAATTTGAAGGTGCAGAGCCTCTAGGACCCGCCAACTGAGGTCTCCGGGCTCCCAGGCCAGTTAGCCTGCAAGTCACAGAGTCATGTGGGCTGGGCGGGTCTCCTGAGGGGCAGGCGCAGGGGCACAGCTATGAGATTCAATGGGTCCAAGAAATGCTCCTAAGCCAGGAAGTGTGACCGGCCTTTGTCCATGTGTGCTCCTTTAACACAAGGCTCCAAAACCGGGAAATTTATAAAGAACAAGATTATTCCTCACTGTTCTAGGGGCCGGAAGTCCACAATCAAGGCCAGTGTTGATGTCTGGTGAGGGCTGCTAAGGTCTCTGCCTCCGAGTTGGCGCTGGCCTGCTGTGTCCTCCCCACTGAAGGCAAAAAGCAAAAACATGCTCCCTTCTTCCTGGAGCCCAGTCATGAGGGTCCTGACCCCACCCATGAGGGTGGAGCCTGCAAGACAGAATCCCCTGCGGGGCCCCTTTGGGTGCTGTTGCCTTGGGGCTTTGGTTTCCTGTGGATTTTGAAGGAGATGAGGCCATGGGGAGCTGCCTGGGAGCCGTGTGCCCTCCTGGCATCTCAGTCTGTCTGGGCGACCACAACTGTGGTCGGGGCAGCTCGTCAGCAGCAGCAATTCAGTGCTCAGGCTCTGGAGGTGGGAAGTCCCAGGCCGAGCCCGAGCTGTGCTCCAGGCTGGGTGTGTCTCTCTTGAGCTCCATGTCACACACGGTGCCTCTGCGAGCTTGCCCAGTGCGCACCTGGGTCCTGCTGGCCTTCTGTGTCCTCACTGCCTTCCTCTCCCTGCATCTGGCTCCAGAGCCCGCTGTTCCCGAGCTCAGATTCCCACTGTGGAAACGTGGCCGCTCTCACGATCTTTCTCTGACTCCTAGCTGTTCAAGGCTGCAGCCAGGGTCTGTCCCTGGCCTTTGCGGACCCTTCCTACTGACCCCAGCTCTTTCTCCATGTGCTCCTGTCCCACCCACCCTCACTGCATCCTTGTCTCACCCTTCAGGGCTCAGGACAAGGGGCTTTGCTTTAAAATGCTGTGCTGTCACTGCCACCTGGAAAACTGATGGCTTTGTCCTGGGGTTCTGGGAGCATAGTGGCTGTCCTCCTGTAGGAGGACACCCTGGGTATGATTCCCTGGTCTGCCCATGCTTGCCAGGGCCTCTGGGCAAGCCACGGTGGACCCTGGGTAACGTGGCCCACCACAGTCTCAGGGTCCTTGGCTGTGGAGGAGGGAGACACAGCAGACTCAGTGGGGTGGCTTAGGCCATGTTCCCCAATTCCAGATGTGGAAGACCCAGCCCCCAGGGTGATGTGTTTGGAGATGGGCCTCTTGGGGGTGATTAGGTTTGGGAAGTCATGGGGATAAGGTCCTCATGATGGGATTTGTGCCTATAGGAGCAGACACTAGAGAGCCTGTGCACTGTCTTTGCCATGGGACCACACAGGGAAAAGCCAGGGAGGGAGGCCACTCCTGGAACCAACCCTGCTGGGACCTTGACCTTGGATACTCAGCCTCCAGAGAACTGTGCAAAAACCAATTTCTGTTGTTTAAGCCGCGTAGCCTGGGGTATTTTGTTACAGCACCATGAGCTCACTAAGACATCTAGGAACTGTTGTGGCATTGAGACATACAGTAATTATGAGATAGACCAGGGGAACCCACCTCTCTCTGGGGTGCTGGGCATGTAGTAATGTTAATACACTGTTAGGATCAATGTTAATAAGAGATTTTTTTTTTCTTGCTGTGACTGCCCTTTATGCTGCTTATTTTCCTGCAAGGTAGTGCTGGTGTTGGGGGATGAGGTGATCTGATTCCCTGATTGGCAGCTACGGGGCCCTCTTTTGTGGCTCTGGCTACTTTGAGCGAAGGAATTGTTGTCTAGCCGAGCCACCCTCACACCAGGACCTGCCATTGTGAACACTCCACCGACATCTAAAGGAAGCTATGGAACTGCAACTATTGGCTACAACTCCAGATCCTGAAGGTGTGCCCAAGTCATGACTGTCTCAAATGGTTTGCAGTTTGCACTTTTCTTTTTCTTTTGCTTTCACAAGCCTTGGTGAACTCTATATGACCCCCTGACCAACCCAGGCTGGAAAAGGAGCACTTCCTCTGGAGGCTCAGCAAAGGGTGCTGCTGTGATTGGGTAAAAGCCAATCACTGTGATGGCTGTGATGAGTGCAAGGGGACAATGTGATTGGTGTAAACCCAAGCCTGTATTTGCATGACAGAATTGTGATTGGTGCAAATAACCTCCCTCTCTGCCTATATAAGCATGCTGTTCAGTGAGGGGGGTGGAGACAAGAAGTAGAGGAAGAAGAAGGAGGAGGAGGAAGAGGAGGCCGAGAAGGAGGAGAAGGAGAAGGAGGAGAAGGAGAAGGAGAAAGAAGGAAGAAGAAGAAGGGGAGTAGGAGGAGGAGGAAGAAGAAGTGGTGGGGGAAATGGAGGAGGGGGGGTGGGGGTGGTAGTGGATAAGGAAGGAGGAGGAAGAGGGAGAACCCATCTCAGGCTGGCTCCCCTGGAGTTGTACCAACAGCCCCAATAAAAAGTTTCTGTTGAATGGTCCTTCTGCCTGCCTCCCTTGGGAAGCAGCCAATTTGGTAACATGAGAAGAAGAAGAGGCAGTGAGTATCAGCATGGAGGATGATGAGACAGCAGCGCCACCTCCCATGGCCTGGCTGGGCATCTGTCACTGATCCAGCTGCAGGAGGCGGTGCTGCTGCCTTGTCTTTTTTCCCATTGCTGCCTTGTGAAAGAAGAAACATCAGGCATTGGTCACTAGAAAAGCTCCAGAGAGTTGTCAATTCTTTGGGGGCCAAGGGTCTCAGACACCCTGGATCCAGAAACTGTAACACTTACAGGCTGTCAAGGCTTAGGATCCTGATACCCAGGCATCCCAGAGGCCATAATGCCAATCACGGCTCAGGGCTGAGGACTCCTGACTCCTCAGCATACTAAAAGAGCTGTAACACATATGGGTTTCAGCTGCCCCTGCCACTTCAACAGCTCCTGTCACCATTCCCTGCTGCCAGGTGCCGAGAGACTGAACAGCTGCCCAAGACCAGCATTCACAGGGCTCCTCCTTGCCCACCCACTATTTCCATCCACGTAGAAAGAAGAGGCCCCAGTCAGCTTACTGGTGACAGTTACAGTGTTTGGCCTATAGCATTACCTGTAGCCCTCACACCATATGAACTGACACTGCTGAGGCCTCATGTTGTTAATTGCCCTCATTATTATTTTTAGGTATCTGCATGCATCTATTTTCTCTCCCACCCAGCTGAGTCTTTGTAGATAGTTGCTTAGGTTTTACCAATTTTTCTATAACCCAGAAGTAGGTTAGACTTTGACACATATATCTGAGGACCCAGGTTCAGTCCCCAGCACCGTAAAAATGGAAGAAGGATGTGGCAGGCAATCCTGAGACAATCTCAAGGCAATCCTGAGACAATCAGCCATTGAAAACCCTATGAAGGTCTCTATGGATCGGATCTGACTCCACAACAACAACAGTGAATACTTTGGCTAGGGTTTAGCTCAGTTGGTAGATCACTGCTCTGCACTCTCTGAGGACCCAAGTTCCAGCCCCAGCACCACAAAAATGGGAGAAGGTCATAGCAATCTACTCCCGAAGTAACCCTGAAACAATCAGCCATTGAAAACCCTATGAGAGTCACTATGAGTAGGACCCAACTTGACAGCACCTAACAACAGAGGAATATTTACCACATGAACAAGTAAACTTATATTTTAATATAATACACTATTGACTGCGGAAAGATCATCAAAATAATGAAGTAGCTTAAAGGTAATAATAAAAATAATGAGTGATTATTATTTACCTCCATTGGGCCAGATAGTTACATGTAGCTCTGAATTCTCACAGTTAACTCTTAGAGGAAGAAACAACTAACTCTATTGTACAGAGGGAACTGTGAGGTTCAGGGCTAAGATCACGTGCCTAAAACCCTAGAGCTTGGATTTGCCCCTCCTGCCCACACAGGTATCTCACATCAAAGCCTGTGTTCTTCCCTACCAGGTGCTGGGGTGCTGGAGCAGATGCCTGGCAGCCAAGATGTCAGTGTGTGTGGGGGAACAGCCTGCCCCTGAATTGTGTCCCAATCAGATGGCTGCAAGCCATTAGCCCTTGACCTGGAGCCCTGGAGAAGCCGGTTCCTCAGCCCAGATTCTAATCAATAATAGCCTCACACTCTGCACAGACTCTGAGTGTGAATGCACAGGCCACGGCTGTTCTGAAGCCTGCAGCCACCACGGCGCCTCTGCTTCCGATCCCCTTGGGGCAGGCACTGTCTAGATGTCACAGAGGGCCAGGCTGTGAGGGTCTTCATGATCACCAATGTCATGTTTCAGTGCAGATAAGATCATTCTGGAGATAAAGATTAAGGTCTTTCTCCTAAATAGAACTCTCTGTCCAATTCAGTCCAATTGTGTCTTTTGAAGGCACAAATCATTTGACTTTAACTCATGGAAGATGGGTAATTTATAAGAATCTGTAGAAAATACATGGAAAAATGAAATTTCACTGAGAAAACATCCTAAATGCTTATTAATTTGGGTGTGTTTATTGGGCTTGATATAGAATTACATTTAAATTACACATTGCAGATTATGCTCATTATGTCAATAGCTCATTTATTTCTGCTTGTTCTGAAGCCACAGAGTTCAACAGCAAAGCTGTCTATAATTTGTTGCACAGACTGAACTGTTATGGTCTTACCAAACATATTTCTCAATGTCTTTTTAGTTACATGGACTGGAGTGAACCAGAACTTTAAAAGTAAAAAGAAAAAGAGGTTACAAACTTATTTAAAAATTCAACTTATCTAAGTATTTAAATTTTATTTTTAAAGCATTCCTTTTGATGGCTTCCTTTACAAAATAATTATGTACTCAGAGCCCCCCATTTACATATTCTTCTTTCTATTTTTATGCAAATCTATCTACTCCTCTTTTAGGGAAACATACCAACTTAGATATACTTGTTAAAGTCAGAGACTGCTGAAGAGGGAGCACAGAATTGAAAGCAGGGGTTGTAAAAAGCCATAACATTTTCATCTCCTCAATGCTGCCATTCTAGTGCAGAAAGCAATCATAGATAATGCATGAATTAGCTGAGCTGTGTGCCAATAAAACTTTATTTACAAAAATAGTCAACAAACAGGGCCCTCAGGCTATAGCTTGCCACTCCTAAAGAATTCTAAAGAATTAAATAGACAGACCTTGGTCAAGTTCTGTCTACTACCCACCAGCTCTGTGAGCCAGTGCAGGCTGTGAGCCTCAGTTTCCCAATCTGTAAAGTGGACATTATTACACATACTATACAGCCACTGAAGGTTAGATGATGTGTATTGCTTTCAAAGCACTAAAACATGTGTCCCTAAAGTAGAAAGGCAGAGTGTATGATCTACACTGTAAATGCAGTCAATGTAAGCATTTTCTGGTTGATGTGAGCGTGAGTTAGAAGTAATTCTTGCTCATGGCTCTTCTTTGGGCTTTTGAATTGGGTTTCATTGAAAGAATTGAAAAAGAAACAACTGCACAAAGTTTATTTACTGCAAAGATGATGTTAAAGACTTTTCTATATTGCTCAGTGAGGCCACAATGATGATGTGAGCAAAACAAATATGCAACCAATCTTGCCTTGCCCTGAATAGTTTGTGTTTGTACTTTGTGGATTATATGGATTATGTTATTTTCCTGCTTTGCTATGGCCATCAGGAAGCTCCAAATGAAATTAAATTGGTGGTTTGATTAAAAGAAAACCCAGCAGTTCCAACTTTATAGGTTTTTTTTTTTCCTGTGTTGGGGATAGAATCCAGGACCTTGAATATGCCACTACTTACCCACTGAGCTACATACTCAGCCCCCAACTTTATATTAATGGAAATAATATCAGTTGCACCTAACAAGAACAACAACAGCGTTTAATCAAGTGCTTGCTATGTCTCAGCTGTGCCCTAGGCACTAGGAATGTGGCAAGGCCTCCATGCACTCCAGACACACCTGTGCTTTCTCACTCAGGCCTTACCTTTGGAGACGGAGCTAAAACCCCAAACCCTGGTAACTGGAACACTAGCTTCAGATAATGCGGAAGCCCTCCCGTGAAGAAGTGAAGATGAAGACATGTGGGAGGGTGACAAGGGAGGGAGGGGTGCCTTTTTGAGGAGATGGGGAAGGCTCCGGGGAGCTAAGAGACCAAGGCAGTGTGGGGGATCCAGTGAAGAGGCAGGAGCCAGGAGCTTGGAGGACCCGCTTGTGTGGAGCATGGGCTGTGTGCAGGGCAGGCTCGCTGAGGAGGCTGGGGGTTCCTGAGTAGAGTGGGCAGGAGATGGGGCCCAGTGAGGCTGAGAGCCGAGGAGGAGGCCAAGCCCTGCACAGGTCCTTCTCAGTGTGATGAGACGAGGCTGGCAGTTTGATCTAGGGAGTCTAGAAGCCAGGAAGTTTCCCCACACCCCAAATTGGTGTCCCTACCAGGCCAAGCCCTGCACAGGTCCTTCTCAGTGTGATGAGACGAGGCTGGCAGTTTGATCTAGGGAGTCTAGAAGCCAGGAAGTTTCCCCACACCCCAAATTGGTGTCCCTACCAGAGTGGCATGGTTCTCTCCCTGCCCACCTCTTGGAGGTAGCTCTCTTGGAGTAGCTGATTCTCTCTGAGGAGCAAATCTAGTGGGCTTCGATTTCATGTTACTGAGAAACTTACGTACGATAAATTTCTGTTTCCAGTGTGCAGCCTATTGAGTTTGTACAGGCAAAGCCATAGAGCCTCCTCCTCTAACCAAACAGGATTTGCTTGAAGCGTGACTTCGTCATGCTAAGCAGAGACCACAGCGCCCACCTCCGCCCCTGATCCTCCACCTCACTGGCCATCTCCCCAGTGCCCTTTCCCTTTTGCTTAAAGGCTGGGATTCTCAGTGTTTCAGCCTGGTCCTCTTCTGCTCTGGTCTGTATTTCTTCCTAGGTGTCCTGGAGGAGCCCTGTGGCATCCCATGAGTGACAGCCCCTGGGACGGCTCCCTTCCTCTCCTGGACCAGCGGGTGCCCCACTCAGCTCCTCAGCCTTCGCTATCCGCCCTGCTCCGGTGCTATGCACGTGGTTTCATGAAATATACCGACTTATTTTGCTTATTGTTCATATCCCCCCACTTATGCCCCTTCAGAGTGGGCAGGCTATGCACCAGGCTCCATTTACAGTGTCTAGAACTGCACTTGGCCCGCAGTGAGGGTGTGATAACTGTTTGCCCAGTGAGTGACTGAGCAGCGCCATGGCATGTGCTCATTTAGATACCCCACTCCACCGCTCCGGGGTCCTCAGAAGCCACCTGCTCAGGGCTGTTCTGCAGTCTGACTTCCCCAGAGGGCAGGAAAGAGCTGTAGCTCAGGTCCACGTTGAGACTCCTGTCTTACTGCTGTTGTGACAGAAACCGGAGATCAAGTAATTTATAAAGATCTGAAGGGTTCTGAAGGCTGAGAAGTCCAAGATCTTGCTGTCTGGTGGGGGTCCCATCTTCCAAAACCATGAACCACATTCAGAGGCTTTTGCTTCATTTGCTGTACCATAAATTAGCAATGAGATGTTCACATCAGACACCTCTGGGCCTTGGTCTTCCCGTGTGTTAAGCAGGACACTGTTGTCCCTTGGTACAGGATTGGTTCCAGGACCCCCTCAGCTGCCCAAACTTTAGGATGCTCAAGTCCCTTATATAAAGTGGCTTGCTATTTGCATACAATGTATGCAAATCCTCTATATACTTTAAATATTTCTCTGCATATATAGTTACACTATATTGTTTAGGGAATAATGACAAGAAAAACAGTCTGCCCATGCTCAGGTCAGGTGTAATTTTCCCTGAATTTTATGTATCTGAAGTTGGTTGGATGTGTGGCTGTGGGGCCTGCAGATATGAAGGCTGACTGCTATTCATGCCTATTTTGTCTGATGCAGTCAGATCAGGGCGGGGACACTGAAGCTATCTTGTAAAGACAAACCACATACAGAGTGGTCATTTTAAAGCACCATCCAAAGGTGACTCTTGAACAGGCCTGGGCAGCCTGGCCCAGCATAGAGGCCCTGTTGTGTCCTCAGGGAGCAGAGCAGGGGAAACAGAGAGCAGGAGGGACTCAGCCAATGGCCACTTTTACCACCACAAATCAACAAAGGAGCCTTTTTCCACCTAGAGGAAGCTTTGCAGGGTAGAAGCTCTGGTTGTGCCTCTTTGTTGTTGTTAGTTGCTTTCGAGTCAGGTCCAGCTTATAGTGACCCAAAGTACAACAGATGAAACGCTTCCAGACACTGAGCCATGCCCGGCACGATGTCAGAGCTTCTCTGCTATTCATAGGGTTTTCACTGGTTCATTGTTTTGGGAGTGGACTGCCATGTCCTTTTCCCATTTTTGCAGTGCTGAGGATCCAACCCAGGTCCTCAGAGAGTGCAGAGTAGCACTCTACCAACTGAGCTAAATGTAGGGAGGGACATCACAGCTGGGTGCCCAGCTAAGGCTCAGGGTCCCTCTGCATCATGCTCTCTGTCCTTGGTGCTCAATGTTTGCCCCAGAAATGTGCTTGTCCCAGCAATGAAACTGAGCTCCCCGAGGGCCAGTCCACAGGCCAACCTCTGCTGCTCCTCACTGCTCACTTCCTCCAGGCTTTCTCTCCACCCGGTGCTCAGGCAGCTCTTGACTGAAATGTCCTCTTGGAAGAACTGGGATTAGGGGTGAGGGGCAGCAGAGAGGATGTAGTTCTGGCCGTGAGAGAGAGAGCTTGCATTAATAACAAGATTGGGGGAAATTACTGTGGCTGTTTTAGAAATTGTCCCTCATCCTGCGCCTGCTGCTGGGCATGCCTTGTCACAGGAGTAGACATTCCACACATGCTAAAGTGGGCCTCAGGAAGATGAACTCTGGCAAAGGTGCTGTCCTCCTCCCCCTGGGCTGCTATAATACACTGCCTTGGACAGTGGCCTGAACAGCAGACATTCCTCCTTGCAGCTGTGGCAGCCGGGAGGCCCACGATCATGGTGCTGGCAGATGCAGTATCTGCGGAGGGCTCGCTTCCTGGATTGCAACTGACCATGTTCTCATTGAATCTTCACAGGGGAAGAGGGCCAGGAAGAAAACTCTTTATGTCTTTTTATGAGGACATAAAATCCCATTCACAAGGGCTCCACCCTCGTGATCTAATTGCTTCCTAAAATTCCCCCCTCCCTATACTGTTGTACAGAGGTTAGGATTTCAACCTACGGATCTGGGGGCAGGGGCACAAACACACAGTCCATAACAGGACTTTCGGGACCCTCTCTACTCTCACCCTGATGCCTGTGCTGTCCTGCTGCAGCCTCTGGGCTCTGTGACCAGGCGGCATGATTTTCATAGAAACCAGAATATGGACCTGTATTCTCCACCCTGGCAGCAGAGGCAGGCTGTGGGCTGGCCGGCCTTCCTCTTTGTCGCTGTCCTCATCCCAGATGTCCTCTGCTTTATGGAGGCCCCGGGTTGCACTCCAGGGCCCTGACGAGCCACATTTCTACCTAGACCAGGCCTGGGAGGGGAGGTGGTCTTGGATGCCAACCCCAGCTATTCCAGAGTTTTCCTAAGCATTTTATCATTTCTGTCTACAAAAAAAGAAAACACATTCAGGCATAGTATTGCACTCTGGCAAAGCCAAACCAACTTCAGAGTCTATAGACCATGCGTCTATAACCTGTGCCCGCATGACTCTCCCATGAGAGGGCAGCACTGCTTGGCTTAGGCCAGTACAAGAAGCAACATTCTCATTCCCAACAAGTCCGGGCCTCATTTCTTTGCAGCCTCTCCAAAGGGAGCAGAGGCAGACCTTCTCAAATGGACGCAATGGACAGTACTGACCACCAGAAGTTTGAGTGCGGCTTCCATGAGCAACATAATAGTTTTCTGTTGGTGGTATCACTCCCAGGGTAGTCAAGAGCAACCACAAAACAAATAAACAAAGACCATGCATTTGACCTCTGATGCAGAGAATTAATATGAGCCTGACCCTCAGCAGGCCTGTCTCGTAGCTACATTCATAAAAAGGTCACTTAACGTCTCCAAAACTCAGGTCCATGCCTAGAGAGGGGAACATTGAAGGCCAGCTTCCCCAGGCAGTTGCGATTCTGGGGTCCAACAGCCACCTGCTTTTGAAGTGTCTGTCACAGATTTCAACTCTAGGATTGGACCTGGCTGGGGACGTGTATGACTTGAAGCTCCCACAGGCCTGTCCCAGTGTCCACAGGCATGTGACAATAAAGTGGGACGAGTGGGCTCAGCATGTGATGTGCACTGGGCCTGATATGGGGCCCCCGGCTGCTCCCCACGTGCTGTCTTTGAGTAAGGCTTGTCATTGGCTGGCTTTACCTTCTCCTTCGGATGTATCCTAGCAGAGGAGGGTAGCCAGATCCCACAGCCTAGCCATGGTCATGACTGCTTTGGGTCCCTGTCTTCCTCTGACACGCTGGGTAGAGTCGTGGCCGGTTGACTTCAGAGGTTTTGTGTGCTTGTGATCCTGGAGTCGCCAGGTGGTAAGGCCACTGACCATTTCTTTTATAACCTCCCTCAGGGCCTGGAGCACCCTGTGCATTTACAGTTTTCCCTCCTGTGCCCATTGTGAGCTCTCTTGATTAGGGAATGGGTTTTATTTTTTCTGCATTCCAACCCCATTGTCAACAACTGGTCTGGGACCTGTTAGAGGAACAGTTCAAAGGAAAGGAATCCTAAAAGAAAGCCTCCTCAGAAGCCTCTAGAACCTCTTAGATACACAGTTAAAAATCTAGTATAGGGACACCACAGCATGTGTGGGGGAAAGACCGAGGTATAGGTTGGGGGGATTCCTCAGAACTGATCTGTGGACTCAGGGTCTCTGGGCTGTGCAGACCCAGCATGCACTATGGGGAGGTTTCACAGCATTGGTCTGAGGTTTGCAGGCATCAGACGACAGCATCTACATTGGGACCACAGTCTTCTGAGTGTACATCCTGTCCCTGAGGCCAGCCTCCTGGGCCTGCACTTGGAGCTCCAGATGTGGCTTAGTGTTCTGCCATCAGGGCCAGAGAATTTTTAGTAATTTTTGCCTGAGGGGCGTATATTTTAATTTTGTACCATGTCCTGCAAATTTTGTAGCCAATCCTACATTGTCCTCATTTTAGACCTGTTGGAGCCTCCGAGGGGCCCCAGGAGTGTGTCCTTTTAAAGAAGCCCAGCTGAGGAGGAGCATCTGGTTAGGAGCCCCTGGCACAGGTGCAAGGGGGAACCTCCTTCCCCAGCCTGACTTCCCGAGGGGCTCCTGCCTGCCTGCTTTCCCGTGGTCTCCTTGGTCTCTGCTCCGCTCTGGGTACCTGGGGTGACCAAAGAGAGCACTGCTTTGAATTCCGACATCTCCATTTACTCCCACAAATGAGCAGGAGGCTAAGGAGCCAAGCGTCTCTTCTGTTGGAGCTCTCATTTAATCCCTGCCTGCTTATGCCAGCGCGTGACACATCCCGGACCCGGGGTGGTTTTCGTTTCCAAATATCCTGCAGCTCTTTCTAATTTTCTGGTGATTTGAACCATGTGACTCTGATGGTGTTTCAAGCACTGTATCTTTAAGGGAGACGCAGGGCCATCCGAAAGACCTCATGGTCTCTGCCTTACAAAGGGGTGTCAGATTGGGTCAAGGCAGGTGGTGGGCCTGGGAGGAGAGGAAGTGCAGGGCTCCACGGGGAGACAGAAGTGGGCGCCTGGAGCGAGGGCTCCAGAATCTCCAGGCTGAGGAGAGCTTGGCTTCAAGCTTGAGCCCTAGCTGGGTGCCCTGAAGAGGGCTGGAGGCAGCCCCTCTGAGCCGTCCCTGATCTGGCTGCAGCATGGGCTTGCTAGGAACAGGGGAAGGGAGGAGACAGGGAGAGGTGCAGAGGCTGGTCCTGGCAGGGGCTGGCTCTGGAAGGATGCTCCCAAGGGCAGCCTCTGGCAGGAGGGTGCTGTGCTGACTCCACCTGGGAGCTGCCCAAGAGGGAGTGCGGGGGGCAGGGAGGGAGGACGGCATTCCCAAAAGACAGAATCTGCAGTTTACCTTGGGGTAGCTCAACCCTGGGAGGTAGCATGAGGTGGCAGCTGACAGAGGCTTCCACATTTGTCTAGAGTCAAGACTTGGACACTGAGGCCAGGGAAGGGGCCACAGGGCTGGGAGTGGCTTTGCCATGGAATGTGAGCAGGTGCGTAGGGCACGGGAGCGAGTCCACCACGAAAAGGCCAAGCCTGAGGCAGGGGCCAGGGTGTGGGAGTGATCAGCAGGCAGGTGGGGCCCACACCAGGCTGCTGCCCCTGAGTCTGCCTGGTGGCACGTGGGTAGAGGGCTGGACAGAAGGCCCCTACTGGCACCCACCGGCATGGTGCTGCGTGGATGGGTGGTGAAGTAGAGGTGGAGTTCTCCAGAGCAAAGGTGACTCAACCACAAGCATGAGGCAGCACTCAGTTCCTTCCTCTGGGCTCAGACATTGGCTTTTCCTGTCTGCCGCTGACATTTCTCGGAGGGCTTAGGGTGGCTGCAGTTCCCCTCTGAGTAACAGCCAGGGCCCCAAAGGACAGACGTAGCTGCCTTGGATCACAGCACAGAATGGAAAACCATAGTACTTCACTGCTGGGTCAACAGGACACCTGGTGCCGCAGAGCGTCCAGGACGCTGATGACCCAGACAAGTACTTCCAAAGTAAGAGGGTCCTTATTTTTTCCCAATATTTTTTATTGTGGTGAAACACATTACATAAAATTTGCCTTCTTAATCAATTATTCTTTAATTAAAAAATTGTTTTTGGCACAGGATCTAGTTGTTGTAGCCCAGGCTGGCCTTGAAACCACGATCTTTCTTCCTGAGTGCTAGGATTCAAGCAAATGCCACCATGTCTGACTGTATCATCTCAACCATTTTTAAGAAGACAGTTTAGTGTGTTAAGTCCATTCACATCCATGTACAGCCAGCACAACCACCCACCAGCAGAAGTCTTGTAATCTTACAAAAATGAAACTCTGTATCCATAAATAGGGCTGGGATTTAGCTCAGTTGGTAGAGCGCTGTGCTGCAGTCTCTGAGGACCCAAGTTCAATTCCCAGCACTGCAAAAATGGGAGAAGGGCCTGGCAATCCACTCCCAAGGCAATCCCGAAACAGTCACCCATTGAAAACCCTGTGAGGGTTGCTATGAGTTGGACATGACTCAACGGCACCTAACAACAACATCCATAAATAACTCCTCATCTACCCCCCCACCCCTGCCTGGCTGTCACCATTCTACTTTCTATCTCCAGGCAGCTCATAGAAGTGGAATCAGACAGTATTTGTCCTGTTGTGATGGGTTTATTTCAGTAACACAATATCCTCAAGGTTAATCCATGATGGGGCATGTGTCAGAACTCCCTTCCTGTGTAAGGCTGTATGATCCTACATTGTATATTTATTTATCTATCCATTCATTGATGCACCCCTGCATTGCTTCCTTAATTTGGCTGTAGTAAATAACTTTCCTTGAATGTGGTGTACAAGTGTCTCTTGGATACCCCAATTTCAATTCTGGGGCATGTTCTCAGGCATGGGATTGTTGGATTATAGGGTAATTTTTGTTCAATTGTTTAGGAGCCCTAGCAGCTGGAATATTTCACATTCTCACTAACAGTTCTCAAGGGCTCCAGCTTCCCCCATCATTGCTAACACTTGCTGTCTTCCAGTTTTTGGTAGTGGTCCTCCTAATGGTGGTATTATCTCATCATATTTTTTAAATTGCATTTCCCTGATGATTAATGCTGTTGAGCACCTTTTCATGTTCTTTTTGTCCACCTAAATATTGTTGAATAGATGTCTCTGCAAGTGCTTGTCAGACTGTACAAGAAAGCATGACTGACTGTATGCTGCCTAAATAAAAGCCACTTTAAACATAAAGATGAAGTTAAATGAAAAGTATAAGAATGAACAAAATAATATTTCAACACAAATCAAAAGAAATCTGGAATGGCTATTTTAACACAAGGAAAAGTAGATTTCAGAGCAACAAATAACACTAGAGATGAAGGCCATTTCAAAATGAAAAAGGCATTAACTATCAAGAGGATACAACACTCCTACATTTTTATGCATGCAACAAGAAATTCAACATGCATGAAGCAAAAAGTGGGGGAATTTCAAGGACAGATAATAAACCCCTAGTGACAGAGATCTCAATACTGCCCTCTTAATAAGTGGTGGACTCTGCAGACAGAAAATCAGTAGGCTATACACCATATGAACAACTCTATCCACCAACCTAATTGATATGCATAGATGATTCCTCCCAGCAATAACAGAATTCATATTCTCTTCAAGTGTGCTCGGCACATTTATCAAGTTAAACCATATTCTGGCTACACATCAAATGTCCATAAATCTAAAAGCATTTATGCTATACAAAGCCTATTTTCTGACAACAATCTGTTAAAACAAAAAACAATAACAGAAGAACTTCTGCACATCATGTATTTGGAAAGTGAACAATATACTTCAAAATAAACCATGGTAGGAAGAAGAAGCCCAAAGTGGAATTATAAAATAGTTTGAACTACCTGAAAGAAAACACTACATATTAAAATTTATGGGAAACCATTAAAATAGTACCTGGGGAATTTCACAGTGCTAAGACTGTATTAAAGGAAAGACGGTCTCAAGTCAAAGACATCAGCATACACCATGAGAAATTAAGGAAAGAAGAACAAACTAAACACAAAGTAAGTAAGTGAAAGAAAATAATAAGGATCAGAGTAAAATAGATATAATTAATGAAATCTATAGATGGTTCTTTGAGGAAATTAATGAAATTTATAAACCTTATTTCAAACTGATCGGGAAAGAAGACACAAGTTCCAGAGTTCTTCAGACATTGAAAAATATAATACAGGAATATTTTAGATAACTTATCAGTGATAGATAAACAATTTGTAGGAGATGGACAAATTCCTTGGAAGATGCAAAGCAGTAGAAACAGCTTTGTATCAAAGAAAAATAATTTGTTGTTAAAATCTTCCCACAAAGAAAACTCTCAGCCCATATGGCTTCACTGGTGAGTATTCCAAATGTTTAAAGAAGAAATGGTACCGATTTGTAGATACTGTTTCAGAAACTTGAAGAGGAGTGGCTAGTTCCCAAGTCATTCTAGATCAACTCTACCCTGATACTAAAACCAAAGACCTTACCAAAAAAGAAACCTGCAGAATAATGTCCTTCATGGACATAGATGCTGTATGAATACCCCTGGGCTGCTGTAACTAAATATCCCAGACAGGGTGTCTTAAACAACAGACATATTTTTGACTTAGCTCTAGAGGTTGGAAGTCTGAGATCAAGGTGCCACCAGGGTGTTGGGGAGGCCTCACTTCTTGGACTGTAGATAGCTGCCTTCTTCTATGTCCTAAAAGGGCCTTTTCTTTGTGTATAGGCATTTCCAGTCTCCCTCTTATAAGGACGCTGATCCTATTAGATTATGATCCCACCTTGATGACCTCATTTAACTATAATTACCTCCAAAAATAGTCACATTGGGGGTATAGCTTCAGCATGTGGATTTTGGGGAGATAGAATTAGGTCCATAACAGTTACAAAAATTCATAGAAAGTTTTCTCAGTAAATTGAATCCAACAATGTATAAAACAGGTTATGGTCAAGATTTATTCTGGGAATGCAAGGTTGATTTAACATTTAACAAGCAATCAATATAATTCACCATATTCCAAATAGAAAAAGAGAAAATCCAATATGGTCATCTCAATAAACACCCAAATTATTTGACAAGACTCAACATTTATGCCTGATAAAAAGTCTCAGAAAACTAGGAGTGAAGAGGAACTTTTCTTACTTGACAAAAGACAGGAAAAAAGCAAACAGCTAACATCCTTACTGAAATGCTTTCTTGTTATGATCGGATAGCTCGAGGCTGCACTCCTTCACTGCCCCTATCTAACATTGTGGTCAGTGGCTCTCATCAAGACAATTAGGCAAGAGAATGAATAAAAGCTATCCTGAGTGGAAAGAAGAATTAAAACTACCTTTATTCACAGAGGACATGATGGTCCAAGTAGAAGATTTGATGGGTTCTAGCAACTCTAATGAGAGTAATCAAAAATATGCTTTGGCAAGAAGCAGATCAGGAAGCAGATCCTCCAATCAAACAAGGTTTGGATGGAGAAAATAGCAATCCTTCTGACCATTTTTTAAGTGACTAAGATTAGAGATTTAAAAAATAAGGCGGAGCTAAAACCCTAGACAATACTATGAATTGGCAGATGAGAGAAGAAGCTGTATTGGGATAAACAGAGTTCTAAAGTTCTTGTATTGTCTTGAAGGAAGTTAAAATATTAACTTTGTAGGCTGCAGTATGCACATTAAAATGTAACAGTAGCTAATAAAAGTAATAGAAGTAGAAACATAAAAACAAGTAGAGAGCAAGGGGGAAAGTCAATGAATCCTGAATAAATACAATGGAACAAGTAGAAAAGGAGAGATAAAAGAGGAAAAAAATAGGACTGGGATGAGGCTAAGGGGTGGAGCATTTGGCTGTAAGTCCAAGCTCAGGCTTCAACCCCAGTACGGGGAGGGGAGGTGGTGGGGGGTGGGGCAGAAAGATGAAGTAAATTAAAAATGAAAAATATGCTAGGCACCATCGTGCCCACCTGTAATCCCAACATTTCAGGAGGCTGAGGGAAGTTCAAGGCCAGAGGTAGTCTAAAGAACTTAGAGAGAGTCTGTCTCAAAATAAAAAATAAAAATAGTCTAGGGGTGTGGCTCAGTGGTGGAGCACTTGCCTACATGTGTGAAGGATTCAGCCCTGAATACTAGGGGAAAAAAGCCAAAATAGGTCTTAAAAAAATCAGTATTTACAATAAAGTTAAATTGTCTAGTTAAAAAAACATTTTTTCCAAATTAGGTTTTAAAACTCCAATTATATTGTATCTATAAGAGGATCATCTAAGCCTAAAGTCTTAAATCAAAGTAAAGAGAAGAAATATATTTACATGAAAGTTATTTAAAAATAAAGTAAAATCTATGTTAGACAAAATACATTTTTAAGCCAAAAAGGACTAATAGAAATGTAAAGCTTAATTATTTAACAGGAAAAAAAAAAAAAAGAGTCGAAGGTCAGACTGCAGGGGGGGCCAGCCGCAGGCCCAGTTAGGCGAGTTTCT
>VMDO01028536.1:0-23803 GCA_007922755.1 Pedetes capensis
ATATATATATATATATATATATATATATATATATATATATATATATCATAATCATTAAAGTTCAATTTAATTAGAATTAACCAAATTGCATTAGGGATTTCTGATTTAGAGACTTCAAAAATATTCACTTGTTCATTTGTGAAAGAAAAAAACCTTAAATTGAATCCTTTTTAACTTTTATATCAACTAAACACTGAAAGAAAATAAAGCTTACTTATTTCTAGTTCTCTCTCCCCAACTAATGTACTAACCAGTTCTAATGTTGTTAGGTGCTATGGAGTTGGATTCAACTTATAGTGACCCTCATAGGGTTTTCAATAGCTGATGTTTGGGGATTGCTTCAGGAATGGTTTGCCATGTCCTCCTGCTCCTAAATTTAGCCAAGTGAAACAAAAAGTTATCAGTCAAAATATTAAGTCTCCAGTGAAGTACTTGGAAAAGTTCGTGCATTCTTAGAGTGAGATAATAGTCTATCAGTGTAATGCAGATCAAACAGAAGACACAGAAGACTTTTAGTAGTTAGAAAATTCTTTACCTTTTCTCATATTGAGTTTCATTCAGAAAAATATAGTACAAAAAACATAAAAGAAATGAATTTGTGAACATGTATGGTAGTTAGTGGATGTTACTGCTTTATATTAGAATGTGTTTGCATTCAAAACCTAGATGTTGACTCTGTCATTAGAATCTGTTTTTGAGAGCAACTATCAGAAAAGGTAAAAGAATAAATGCAGAAAATGGAGAACAGGTGAGCGTGAGAGGAATGATGCATTCTAGTAAGAGTACTGATAAAAATTAAGTAGAGCAAGAAGTATATTCTGACCTGAAGTACCCTAGGAACAATATATGCTGAGGATCATGCAATTCTGTTTCCATCAGCCACAGCCTTGGAAGTAGGAGACGAAAACTCAGTTCAGTAGACCTGAACTCCATGTTAGTCTTCTGGATAAGTGGAGGTTCTTGACTCTTTCTGACATTAGCATGATCTGTGGGGATCTTATATGAATATAGGAAGTGGACTATGAAACTTAATAAGATATTTTGACTTTGACATTATCATTCCATAATGAAGGCTGTGTTCTTTGATCTTCATCAATAAATGTTTCAATGTATATTTGGAAGTAATTTAGTTTTATATACAAAAAGCACTCACCCATATTTGAACTTAAAAGGAAAATTTGTATAGGATCAAATTGGATTATCTGTTAATAACTTACATAATAAAAATCTTGCAGCCCATGATCAGAAAAGTATATGTAAACCAGTGAATAAGTCACTGATATGTTAGTAAAATTTAAAAGGAAATAAGCAATTTATGACATAACATATACATAATAATTACTCCAAATATGCAGCAAATATCTATTTTGACTACTGGCAAATAAACTATAGAAATAATAGTTCATCTATAAATTTGTCAGTATTTTAATAAGTAATGTCTATGCTGGTAAAATAGGAGTGATGTGTTTTGTTAGTGAAGACATGAATTAACACAATCTGATCTAGAAGTACAAAAAAGTAAATACTTTCTATATCTGAATAGATATAACAGAAACTAGTGGACATGGGTGAAAATTTTAACAGTGATATGGATCACACTTTGAGAATACTTATAAGACAATGTCATGAGACCTAAGTATAAGTCAGTAGTTTTCATCTCTAATTTTCCTCTATAACAAAGATACTTGGGGTCTCTTAATTTAATAATTTAATTTAATAGTTAACTATTAATCAGTTAACTAATAATTGAAAATAGAACTGGAATGCTTCAGAATTCTCAGTAAACAGTAAATGTTTAAACAGAAGTCCCTCGAATTTTCCCCTAGATAGGAAAACTCTTGACATATATTCTAGTTGCTAAAACATAAAGTTATTTGTTGAAAGTGACCAATATATGTTCCACACAAATCATCCTCTTCCCAAACCCCCAAAAACATGAAGAAAAGAATGTACATAGTTAATAATTGCTTTATTCTTTTTATGTCTTTAATACTATTGTGAAATCTGTGACTTCTAGGAAGTCCTCAAGACAGGTGAGTAGTACACTAAGGAAAGGCCCTTAGAGACAAACCAACCAGGTAGTAGTCCAACCTTGTTGCTTCCAAGTAATATGAAATTGAGTGGATTACTTAACAGAGGTCATTTTAAAAGCAAATTGAGTTAATATACATGAAATTCTTAGAAATTTGCCAGACAAACACTTATTGTTGGTGGGTGCCATCCAGTCTTGTTGGACTCATAACAACTCTCATAAGGTTTTCAATGGGTGATTGTTTTTTCAGGATTGCTTTGGGAGTGGATTTCTATGTCCTCCTCTTACTTTTGCAATGCTGGAGATTAAACCCAGGGCATCAGGAGAGCACAGCAGCACTCAACGGAGTTAAACACCAGTCAGAGGAGCAATAAGCACTGAAATGGGCTGGGATTTAGCTCAGTTGGTAGAGCACTGTGCTGCAGTCTCTGAGGTCCTGAGTTCAATTCCCAGCACCGCAAAAATGGGAGAAGGACCTGGCAATCCACTCCCAAGGCAATCCCAAAACAGTCAGCCATTGAAAACCCTATGAGGGTCACTATGAGTCAGATACCGACTTGATGGCACCTAACAACAACAACAATTAATGAGATATCATACAGTTATAGTACCTGACCTAGTCCCATTTTATTAGGCTTAAACTGTGATGAGCAAAAAACAGTGATATTTATTTACAAACATGAAAAATAAGGAACAAAAAATTTGGCTAGGTTGAGTGACTATTGGCTCATTGCCCACAAAGTCAGATCTTCAGGAAACTATTATAGGACAAGATACTAGTCATTGGAGTTGTCAGTATCAATTCTTCTGTATTCTAGAACCATCAGCCTTGAGATAATTTTCCCTCCAAAGAGCATATTTTCCTGTACAAGTCCACAAGTATTAACCATTTTGGTTTATTAGGTAAAAATTCATTAACATTACTAAAGCAATTCTGTTTGCAAGTGAAGTTTTGAATCAGATTTTTGTTCAATAAAAGATTGTTTGAGAATAATCACATATTACAATTAAAAAATATGTATGTAAACATCTAGTTGTGATAAGAATATAAATGACTTTTGTGTGCTGCAAAGTACTGTTCTAATAAGCTCTCAGCTAGAAAAATCTCTAAAACTTATTCAAATATTACATTTGTTGAAGTTAAGCTTAAGTGCCATAAAGTCTAGAGTTTGACAATAAACTAAATGCTATATTTTTATTTGTTAATAGAAATTGTTGGTAGCAAAATCTGTGGCAATTGTAAAATGTAAATAATCAGTAGTTCTTTGTCAAATTTAACAAGTTATTTTATTACCAATGACATACTTGAACATGCATAAATATTTGGGTTCTCAGCCTTTTCCCAGGTTTTTGTTTGTTTGATAATTTTTTTTTCCACTATTGGAGTGTTGAACCCAGAGACTTGTGCATGCTAAGCAAGTGCTCTACCACTGAGCTGCACCCTCAGATTCTCTTTTATTTATTTTTTATTTTTTATTTTTGATACAGGATCTCATTAAGCTGCACGGGCTGTCCTGAAACTCATGAACCTCTTGCTTTAATCTCCTAAATGGTTGGATTACAGAAGTGTGCCACCACTCTTGGCATTACTTGATACCTGAGAGATTAACAAACATGTCTATGCACCTAAAGCAATTCCAAAATAAATACAAACAAAAGTACATAAAAAGTATCACACACTTCTTTGTGTTTTTATTATAACAAATAAATAACCTAAGTATTATATTTTTGAAAAAATAATATGAAAGTAACTGTAAAGATAAATCAATCATTAGAAAATATATTAGGCTTACCACATTTTGTTTGTTGGAGAGTAAGCATGCAAATGGTTATGGAGAAGGAAAATTTGAAAATAAAAAATATATTTTTGGGTAGTGGAGGGGAAACAAAAAAGAAAAGAATAAGATAAAATAATAAAGATAGAGAAGAAACCAATCTATTGATTTTATTTCAAACAGATTTACACAAATATGAAGTATTCAACAATAACAAAAAGATACCCTTGAGGAGAGAAACAAGAAAATAGATTGAAGCAAAAATTGAAAGTTGGACCAAATTGCATAATGCCTGCAGTCTAGAAGGAAAGTAGATGTTTTCTAAATGCTGATTATGAGTGATCAAATAACCTGATAACACAAGGAAAATTTTTCTGTTCAAAACAATATTTCACTTGAAAAACAAAGGCACTGCTCATTGCTGCCTTCAATGGGCATTTAAAGTGTTTGAAATTTTAATCCCTGAAATCTTCTCTGCTTAAAACTGGTATTTTGTAACAATTTTTGCTGAGATCTTTAGAGTTAAGTGAAAAACGCACTTGGTTTCTTCAATTTTCTCCAAGGATCTCAAAATAAACTTAGATAACTAAGCCCACTTGCACAGTGCAGTAAAATGTCATGCCACCATGCTGCACAGTAAATGGACTTAGCTACACAAATCCCAAATCTGAATTTGGGATTACCTCTTCTTTGGCACCATAGAATGTGAACTACAAGCATATGATACCATTAGTAGAATATTGAGTATCCACAAACAAAAAGAATGTGGTGAAAGTCAATTCTTCAGTATTAGCCAACATACATAAGCTACTCTTTTGGATATGGCTAACATAATGGCTAACTAGAGAAGGCTCCCCCCACCAGCTTGTCAGCTTGTCTTGCTTTGGCGGCTTGCATGTTGCTATGATGCTGAAAGCTACACCACCTGTATTTCGAATACCAGCAGGGCCACCCATAGTTGACTAATTTTAACTGAGTTTCCAGACTAAGGCTGACTAAAAAGCCCTGTCCTGAAACAATTAACCACTGAAACTCATATGATAGCCAGAAGCACTGTCAAACATAGTGCTGGATAATGAGCTCCACAAAAACAAATGGAGAAGAGTTACCACCTCAAAGTAAAGTCAATCTTAATGATGGGAATGATGGGAATGGATGAAAACTCCTTTTGCTGATGTGGCACAACTCAAAATGAGGTGAAACATAGTGGTCACAATAATGGGCTCAAACATAGAAAGATTGTGTGCATGGCGCAGTGCTGTGTATTGCTTCTTTCTGCTGTATTTAGGGTAGCTGTGAGTTGTATCTGACTCGATGGCACCTAACAACAAAAGAGCAGGCTCTGTCCCTTTCTCATTATGCTTATATTACAAAAAGAAATAAAAGCAATAAATAAATAGATGATGTTTAAAACAAGGATAAATCTCTAAAAGAGACAATTTAAAAAGTCAAGATAAAAATATTCTGAGTATTGGGGACTGCTTTTTCCATAGAATGGTCTAAAACGTACAGATATTCCATGACTTACAATTGGTTCATATCCTCATAGGGCAATCATAAGTTGAAAATGTAAGTCAAAAGCACATTTAATACATCCACCCTACAAAACATCATTGCTTAGCAATATAATAGAATATGTTGCTGTTGTACTTAAATGCCATTGAGTCCTACTCATAGCGACACTCATAGGGTTTTCAATGGCTTATTGTTTTGAGATTGCTCTGGCAGTGGATTGCGAGCTTGTCCTTCTACTGAATTTGTACTGCTGGGTGTCAAACCTGGGTCCTCAGAGAGTATGGAGCAGCATTCTACCAACTAAGCCATACCCCAAATATTGTTTATTTTTCTTTGGGGTCACTGTCCCTACCCAACACCATAATAGTATGAACCCACACTTCACTAACCCAGAAAAATAACTCAGAGAGACCCTGTCTCAAAGTAAAAAGTGAAAAAGAGTTTGGGAGTGCAGCTCAGTGGTATAGCACTTGCCTAGCATGTGTAAGGACCTGGGGGTTAACCCACTAGTAATGCAAATTAATTAATTAATTAATTAATTAATTAATTAAAATTTAAAGTATGGTTGCTACTGAATTTATATAGCTTTTTCACTATCAAACAGTCAAAAAATCATGTCAAAACATCATAAGTTAAGGAACATTTTGAGTTTCAGTTAGGTAATAATTGTGCAGAAAAATGAAAGAGATGAAGGCACATTTGTGGGTAAAGTGGTCCAATAAGAAAGCATAGTAAGCATGTATTCTTGACATGCAGGTTTTAGCATCTTAAAAAAGGGTTTACTTCTGAAAACAAATATATATGAGGCAAACATAGCAAAATTTCTCCTCCAGTAACAGGTAGAGGATGAGCAAGGCTGTCTGATAGTGTCTATTTCTTGTGCCTGAAACTGGACCTATTTTCATGGAATCCTTGTTATTGCCCTAACATTATTTACATGCACTCAATTGTAATATCAGTACAAATAGTAAGTAGCTCCAAAGATCATTAGGAAAAACATGGATTCTTCGATGTTTATACTACGTTTGGAAGTGTGGTCTTTTGATACCAAGATGATTATGTGTATCATATCCACTTCAAGTTAAATATAGACAAATGGCATTTAGTTTCTAAATGCCCTCATAAGTTTCTGGTAAAACTGTAAAACAAGGACAGCAGTTCAGTGGTGGAGTACTGCTTAGCATGTGTGACGCCCCAGGTTCAATCTCTGGAAATTAAAAAAACAAATGAAGTGTTGTTGGAACTGAATGCATTTAGCTTTTGCACTATCAAAAAGTCAAAAAAATCTCATGTTCAACCATCATAAATCAGGAACTATCTTACGTTCAAGGCCAGTGATAAATTCTAATAAGTTCTTTTCTAAAGAATAGGAAAGAGTTGAATTGTATCTATGATTTGAAATATCAAATATATGTAAATATTTGTTGTTGTTGTTGTTGTTAGGCGACTTGGAGTCCAGTCCGACTCATAGTGACCCTATGTACAGCAGATCTAAGCACTTGCCGATTCTGTGCCAGGCAAACCGTCTTATTTATATTTAAGCCCATTGTTGCAGACACTGTGTCAATCCATCTGGTGGAGGGTTTTCCTCTTTTGCATTGACCTGCCACTCTCCCAAACATGATGTCATTCTCCAGGGATTGATCTCTCCTGACTACATGTCCGAAATATGTAAGACGCTGTCTGGCCATTCTTGTTTCCAAGGAGCACTCTGGTTGCACTTCTTCTAGGACAGATTTGTTGGTTCTTTTGGCAGTCCATGGTATATCCAATAGACATCTCCAGCACCATAATTCAAAAACATCAATTCTTTTTCTGTCTCCCTTGTTCAATGTCCAGCTTTCATAACCATATGATACCACTGAAAATACCATGGCATGAGTCAGATGCACCTTCATCTTCAATGTGACATCTTTGCTTTTCAATACTCTACAGAGATCTTTTGCCACAGCTTTTCCTAGAGCAATGCGTCTTTTGATTTCTTGACTGCTGCTTCAACGGGTGTTGATTATAGAGCCAAGCAAAGCAAAATCTTGGACAACCTCAATCTTTTCTCCATTGATTGTGAAATTGCATGCTGACCCAGTCTTAAGGATTTTGGTTTTGTTGATGTTTAGTTGTAACCCATATTGAAGGCTAAGATCTTTGATCTTCATCAGTAAATGTTTTAAATTCTCTTCACTTTCAGCAAGCAGAGTTATGTCATCTGCATAACACAGGATGTTAATGAGTGTTCCTCCAATCTTGATGCCACATTCTTGCTCATAAGGTCCAGCTTCTCAGATTATTTGCTCAGCATATAAATTGAAGAGATAGGGTTAGAGTATACAGCCTTGGTGCACACCTTTCTCAACTTCAAACCACTCAGTGTTTCTTGTTCTATTTGAACAAATGCCTCCTGGTTCGTGTACAGATTTCTCATGAGCACAATTAGGTGTTCTGGTATTTCCATTTTCCGAAGTGTTATCCATAATTGGTTATGATACACAAAATCACATGCCTTTGCATAGTCAATAAAACATGGATAGACATCTCTCTGATATTTTGTGCTTTCAGCTAATATCCACCTGACATCAGCAATGATGTCCCTGGTTCCCCACCCTCTTCTGAATCCCGCTTGATTTTTCAGTAATTCCCTGTCTATATACTGCTGCAGTCGCTTCTGAATGATCATTAGTAGAATTGCTTGTGTGCGATATTAATGATATTGTCTGATAATTTGCACACTCAGTTGGAACCACTTTTTTAGGAATAGGCACAAATATGGATCTCTTCCAGTCAGTTGGCCAAGTAGCTGTTTTCCAAACCTGTTGGCACAAACATGTTAACACCTCCAGTACTGCATCTGTTTGTTGAACCATCTCTATTGGTATCCCATCAACTCCTGGAGCCTTGTGTTTCACCAGGTCTTTCAAGGCAGCTTCCACTTTGTCCTTCAATACCATTGGTTCCTCTTCACATGCAACCTCTTTGAATGGTTGGTCATCTACCAAGTCTTTCTTGTATAATGACTCTGTTTATTCTTCCCATCTTCTTTTGATATTTCCTGCATCATTTGATATTTTCCCTGTAGAATCTTTTACTACTGGCACTTGAGGCTTTAATTTTTTCTTCACTTCCTTAAGCTTGAGAAACACAGTGTGTTCTTCCCTTTTGGTTTTCTGCCTCCAGCTCCTTGCACATGTCATTATAATATCTGTTTTTGTCTTCTAGAGCTGCCTTTTGAAATCTTCTGTTTAGTTCTTTAACTTCATCATGTCTTCCTTTTACTTTAGCTGCTGGACATTCAAGGGCAAGTTCTACTGTCTCTTTTGACATATAATTTGGTCTTTTCTTTTTTTCTTGTCTTTTTAAGAACTTTTTGCTTCCTTCTTGAGTGATATCTTTTATGTCATGCCACAACTCTTCTGGTCTCCTATCATTTGTGTCTAATGCATTAAACCTATTTTTGAGGTGGTCTCTGAACTCAGGTGGGATATACTCAAGGTCATACTGTAGCTTTCGTATACTTATTCTAATTTTCTTCAGCTTCAGTTTGAACTTACATATGAGTAGTTGATGGTCTGATCCACACTTAGCTCCTGGTCTTGTTGTTTCAGGAGTGGTTCGCCAGGTCCTATTCCTTCTTCTGTCTTAGTCTGGAAACTCAGCTGAATACCTGCCCACCATGGGTAACATTGCTCACATCTGAGGTACCAGTGGCAGAGCTCTCAGCCTCATCACAACACACCTTCCCCCACATTGTGGCAAACTGACACACGTGTTGGGGATGTAAATGTTTAGATACAGTTATATATACAGTTAAATACACTCATTTTAATGTGGATGATTGCTGTGATTTATGTGGATTCACATTTGTTTTGAAACTTTCTGGCTTGATTTTGTGGTTTTAAAAATGTCTGTATTCAGGGTAATTTACTGGACAAAACATTGGACTGAAGGATAAATCACATGGCTTCAAGCAAGTTCGTTTACTAAGTTGTTTTAACTCTGCTAGAAATTCTCTTTAAACCAGTATTTCTTCATGTAACTTTTTAAAAAAAGAATACCAGTTATCTGCCTCTTTAGAGTTTTTCTACAGAACAGAAAGTGCAATGTGTTAAAGTCCTCTTTGAAAGCTGTAAAGCACTGTTCAAACAAAAGCTATTATGCCAACAACAAAACGATGACTTACAATTGGCATTCTATTATAATGATAGGAAGATACTCTGTAAAGGAATTATACCAATATGACATTCCATTGGACAGAATTTTTTAACTACCATTTTTCAAGAGAACAAAATAATGTCTTATACTAACATCACATTTTCCATTTAAATTCTGAATGCTGCTAGTTTTAGTGAAAAGATTACATATATTATTATGCCTGGTATCTTATAGATGTTTGAAAATAATATATAATTGTAAAGTTAGATATTTATATTCAGGAATCCCTCTGCTTACTCAGAACAGACAGAAAGATTAAACCATTATAAGCAACTTGAGGTAAATTTGTGAAAAATTCTAAGCAGATAAATTTCTTAGTTTTGACAGGTCAGGCAAACTTAAGAGTTAAGAGACATCAATTTTAGTACTAGTTAACACATGTAACTTGTAGTAATCAACCATGTACTAAAATCTAGTTAAACTCACTTAAAAATACCTATCTATGTATAATTATATTATTAAAATAATGATTTAAGTTTATTCTCGAGAGTTTTCCTCCTATTATCAGTGTTTTCTCACTGATTTACCAAGACAGTATTTGGAACAAAATGTATATCTATATCTATAATTATATACAAATATATAATTAATTTCCATGTATATGAATTTGTAAATAAATGAATCTTCTAAAGATGAATTGATTTGATGGCACCTAAAAAATATCCAGGAAATTGCATGCAGTGATGAACACCTGAAAAAATTATGATTTCATAGCTTATTTTTATATACTTATTAAATTTCAATTTAGAGAATAAGAACATTGAGAAAAAATTTCCATGGCATTATTACTATGTTTTCATGTGCAAAGCTGGTATTGAAGTCTATTTGAAAATGTCCTGAATTAACATGGGAATGTGCATGCCTTGTTAAAAATGTGCATATTATATATATGTGTGTGTGTGTGTATATATACATACACATATATGTATATATACATATATACATATATATGCACACTTACATATACATATTGCTCATATATATGTATAAGTAAATGTATACATATACATATATAAATATATATAAACGGTTTGTAACTTTATGAAATGAAATGTGTACGTAAAGTATTTTTTCAGAAATATTAATAAAGTTGTTTTGATGGAAAGTTTTAACTATTTTGTCATATGGATAAATCACAACAATAGCAGCAAATTTGTTTTCTTTCTGCTAATTTTATAATCTTTCTCTATGAGATTATCTGGACTTTGTCAATAGCTCTCACACAACAAACTTTTTTTTTTTCACTAACAAAGGAAGTATTTATTAAGTGGCTTTTGTAAAGGTTGTCAGTTGTTATGCTGGGAGTAGATAGCTATTTATAATCCCAAAGCTAAGTAATAACATTAATTCTAAACTAAAGGTTGAAACCATAAATTTTTTAACTTCCCCTGCAGGAAGAGGAACTTTGCAATCAACAAAATGAAAACAATAATGCTATTTCATGATTTTTTAATTTTATTTTTAAAAACATTCTAAGGTAAAGTCTCATAAGAAAATATAAAGTTGACTTATCATATTTCTTTACAACCAGAGTTATAATCATTAGTGTAAATATATAAGCTATAATTTTCATGCACACATTCCAAGATAAACATTTCAGAATGCATGAAACTATTGCAGCACTCTTTTATTTTTTTTTGGCTTTTTTCTGGACTAGAGAGTTGAACAGGATAGGCAAGTATTCTATCACTGATCTGCACTCCCAGCCCTTTATTTATTGATTTATTTTCTTTATAAGACAGTCTCACTAAGTGCAACAGGCTGTCTCTGGCCTCAAGTTCAGAATCCTCCTGCTTTAGTCACCCAAGTTGTTGGGTTTACAGCCTAATTATTACAGCCTTCTTTACTTGACATGTTGATAATAATCTCCAAGTCAAAAAATTCAAGTATCAGTATCCTTTTGACATAATTTGGATTTGGAAAATCTTACATAATTAATTAATTTATATCTACTGCTACATTTTGACCTAATGGGACTATCTTAGTTTTGACATTCCTAAGAATATAAATGTTTTCAGATCGAAAACTACTTCCATAAGGAAGAAGGAAACTCACTCATCAGACCAGTAACTACTACTATTTCATGACCTTTGCCAATTTTCCCAGTATTAAGACATAGGCAATGTTTTTGAATATGATGTATATCAGAGAGCTACAAGATCCTGTTTGTAAATATTCTCCTACATTCCTCCACACCCAATAGCATGTGGCATTACAGTTTTCTAAGTTTTAAGTGCAGAATTTTATTCAGTTTGTTGCCTAAAATATGCCATATAATTAGGATATTCAAATTCCCCCTCTTGCTTACATGTATTTCAATAATTTAAATGATACTTTGATTATATATATATATATATGTGTGTGTGTGTGTGTGTGTGTGTGTGTGTGTGTGTATTCCATCTATCAAAGAATAGGGTCTATGTCCCATGTCCTTTCTTATGACTACCTTCACTGACAGCATGAAAGTAGAAGTGGTAGTTTCTCATTTCTATGATAGTCACAAAGGACCATGCAATTTCCATCTTGTGTTGTGCAAGTGCTGGACCACTAAGCTGAGCCCTCAGCCCAATCTTTTAACCTTTTTTTTTCTTTTTTTGAGACAGGGTCTCACTAAGTTATGCAGACTGCCTTTGGTCTTGAACTTGTGATCCTCCTGCCTCTGCCTCCCAGGCTTCTGGGATTACAGGGGTGAGACAACGCACCTGGCCTGTTACTGGTTTTTCATTCATATTTATCTTATTATTTTCTTGATTTCCTCTCATGGTAATTGCTAATTTATTTGATCATCTATGTGTGGTTGTCTTACCTCCCCTGTATCTGGTAGTTGATTGAGGATCCTCTGTAATGCTGGCTTGATGGCTGCAAATTGTTTGGACAGTGCAATATCATGGAATGTTTTATACTCCTCATCTATTTTGAAAGGTAACTGCTGGATAATATAGTCTTCGTGGCAAATTATTCTTTTTCAGAAGTTGGATGATATATCCCCAGGCCTTTCTAGACTTCAGTGTTGATATGGAAAAGTCTACGATTATTCTAATAGATTTGTGTTTGTAGGTGAGTTAGTGCTTTCCCTTGCTGCTTTGAGAATGGCTTCTCTGCCCTCTAAGTTAAGCATTCCAATTATAATGTGTTGCAGGGAGGATCTATTTTGGTGTACTCTGGGGTTCTGAATAATTCAGTTGTATAGGTATAGATGTCTTATCTTCTGGAGGTTTTCATCCAACATTTCTTGGAATAAATTTCCTAGTCATCTTGTGTTGTTTTCTACTCCTCCATGGACTCCCTGAATTCTTAGGCTTCATCTTCCCATTTAGACTGAAACCTCTTGGAGATCTTGTTAATACTGTTTCATCATTTTCTCCGTCTTTGCTTGTGAGTAACTAATACCTGGTACCTCTTCCTCTGTTTGTGAAATTCTTTCATGCTTCATCTAGACTGGACGTCAAGTATTCTATCAGAATGCTTATTTCATTCAGTTTGCTTTGCATCTCAAGGATTTTTTGTTTGTTTTTTGTTTGTTTGTTTGTTTTGTTTTTTAATATGTTCTAGTTCTTTGGAAAATCCAGACTGCAAGTGTGGTACCTTCTTAAGTGAGATTTCAAGAGTACTGGTGGTGTTATCTCTGATGTCGCTGGGCACATTTATAAGCAAGATTCTGAATTCTAATTCTGACATCTCTAGAAATTGGGATTGCTTGATATTATCTGTTGAGAGACTTTCACCTATGGGATCTTCCCTTCCTGAATTTCCTTTCATGTTTCATGTGTTTTTCTGATGAAGCTTGGCACAGGAATTAGGTTCCACCTCCTCCATGTGTAAAGAGATTCTCCCTGTAGTGGTCCTTTGAGTTTGGGTGATGATGAGTCACAGGCACTGTAGTTTGCAGACTCAGTTCCCAATGTCTAGGTTCTACTACAGACTCTATATTCAGAAATGTCCCTCTCAATTTCTCTCCTTTCCCTGTGTTCCAGACCCTGATTGTTCTACAGTCTACACCATGTATCTTAGGTTGTCAAGTTTGTGGCACTATTACTCTAAATCACAAGCCCTACCCAACCTCATATAAGCCTTGTTCTAGACTGGGTCTCCTAGGCTCAGGGAGCCATCAGCTCATGTGACTCTTCACCATGCCCTGGACTCTCCCCGCCTCAGTTTCCCTCTCTCCAGTTCATAGTTCTAATGGAATTAGGGGTCAGGGTGTCAACCATCTCTGTTTCTCCACTGGGGAAATTGGGGAAGAGTGGAAGGGGGAAAGAAAGAAAAAAATAAACAAAAAAGTAAAGAAAACAAGGAAGTAAATTATACTAAGATTGAAAATAATAAGGAGAAGATAAAAATAAAAAAGAAATAAGAAAAGGAAGAGAGAGAGATAATCAAGCCCAACAACAATCAAAAGAAAAAAAGAAAAAACAGGAGCCTCACTTGTACACCCTCACAGTTCTGCTTTTGACCTCTTCTTAGAGACTTCTCCCTAGAGACCTTTACCTAGAGACTTCAGGTTTAACTGCATTCCCTCCTACCAAAGGCAGTCATCTGAGAGGGATGTGTGTCTCACTTCCCTTAGGTGAGTGTCCTCGTCCAGTGCTCCACAGAATCTTTCCTGTTTGCCACTGTCTGAAGTAGTGCTGTGTCATTGTTCATCTGCATGCCTACTAGTGCTTCTGCCTAAAGCCCCATTTTCATTCTTTTGTGTAAAGTTTCCTAAGCAGTGATGACAGTTTTATGTTGAGATTTCCAAACCCACTCTCTCACTGAATGCAAGCAAATCTGGGGGGAGGAGATTCTGCACAGTTTCCCTGGGGGATGATGATGGAAAGTCCATGCCAGTGTCTCAAGCTGGACTGAGTTTCAGGGTGCTCTCATTGACCTCCCCTCTCGTATGCTCTTCCTGAGCTGTATAAGCAGAGAGTGGCACGTCCCCATCCCCTGCAGTCCTTCTGAGATTTCTGCCTCCCCCACAGAGCTCAAGCACCAAGGTCTTGGCACAGAAAGCACAGCCCAAATGGGGGGGGAGCAGATGCCAGCTAGCAAGTGCCCAATGCTGCCCTCTTGTGTGCCCTGCCCTCTGCCAAGCTCACTGGCCAATAACACACTTCAGTTAGTGGGATGATATCGTGCCACCCCCAGTGGATCTGTGGCCTGCACTCCCATGTGGGACACTAGCAACACCACTTTTCTATCACAAACTGCACAACCAGGACCTCCACGATGGGGGAATGAGGGCATGCTGCCCAACACCACTGCAACTACCCTCTGGGACTCACTCACCAATTGCTATCGGTGGGATGTGCTGCCAGTGTCTTATTGGCAGGATGTTGGTGGGTTGCCAAGGCTTCACTCCTTGGCAAACCTGAGCTCTAGGCAACTGTGTGAAAATTTCCCTGGGCTGTATGCTGTGCGTACTGTGCTATCCAGGTGATGGGGGTTCATCTGTGGTGGTTTCTCTGGTGCTTCTCCACTTTGGATTACAATATCATTGCCCTTAGACTCTCTCCACTATCTAGGCACTCTACTGGAGGAATTGCTGGTGGCATTCTTGGCAACCTAGTTCTGTGTAGATGATAATTTTCTCTTAAATGTCCGTGTTTCTGATAGCACACTGTCTCTGAACTCTTCATGGGGTTTTCAATGAGATTGTTTTGGGACTGTTTCAGGAGTAGGTTGCCAGTTCTTTCTCCTTTTTTTTTTTTTTGTGATGTGGTGAATCAAATCCAGGGCTTCAGAAAGTGCAGAGTGGCACTCTACCCACTAAGCTAAACGTCAGCCTCAGCCAGCCATTAGGGAAATGAAAATCAAAACAAAACTGTGATTTCATCTCAATATAATAAGAATAGCCAAGATTACAAAATAAATAATAACAAATGCTGGCAAGAATGTAGAGGAAAAAAACCCTTTTACACTGCTGGTGAGACTGCAGATCACTGAAAATCAATATGCAAACTGAGAATAGAATTGCCATATGATCCAGTTATACTACTCCAGGGAATATACCAAAGGAGGATATACCAAAGGAGGATAAGTCATCATACCATAGAGACACCTGCACTTCTATATTTAATGCAGCACTCTTCACAATTGCAAGAGTATGGAATCAACCAAGATGTCCATCAACAGAGGAGTGAATTGAAAAATTGTAGCATATATACACAATGGAATATTACTCAGCAATAAAGAATGAAATTATGTCTTTGTAACAAAATGGTTAGAACTGGCAAACATCAACATAAACAAGCAAACTCAGTCCCCCAAACAGAAATAGCACATATTCTCATGAATATGTGGGAGTTGAATCTAACTTAAAAGAAAAAAGAAACTATACATATGTAGATATATAAAAATGGATCATAATACCTATCTAAGAAGGGAAAATATAATCAGTGTAGAAAGAAGGGGGTAGGTGTTCAATGGGTGGGAGCAGAAGTGTGGAAAATGGGAAGGAAGATGGGAAATAAAGTAGAAGAGAAAAGGGGAAAAGAAACCTCAAATTGTATGATACAACTGTATGTATACATGGGAAAACTAGGTGAAATGTATAAATTGATGTAAGTGTAACAAAAAGTGATGTCATAGTTGTTTAATGGATATAACTACAGTCTTATTACTCTGTGACCCATCATTTTATAAATAAAAGAAAAATAAATAAATAATAGATAAAAGGAAAATATTTTTAAAGGAAAAGAAAATATGAATGACCGAAGTGTTTAAATATTTTTGTACATAAAATGTTTTTGCTAGATTGCTCTATTGGTTTTAAAGATAATTAATTAGTCAAATGAATTCTAGTGATGTACATCAGGTATGGTGGCTCACATCTGTAATCCCAGTGATGAAGGCAGCAGAGGTAGAAGGATACCAGCTGTGAAGCCAGAGGTAGCCTGTGTAAAGACACCTTGTTTCAAGGTAAAAATAAAAAATGGGCTAGAGGTGCAACCTAGTGGTAGAGCAGTTGAAAAGAATGTGCAAGAATCTGGGTTCAACTTCAAATACTGAAAAAAATAAAAACTAAAAATAAATTTTAAAAACCAGGTTCCAGTGATGCAGACATTGAGATTGTGTTTCATATTTCTTATGGTGTTCAAAAAACTTAATTTCATTGCTATAATAAAATGTACTTTTTCCTCTGTAAATATTTATTTATATGAAGTTTCCTCAGCTGTTACAGATATACAAAATAAAGAACAAAAAATGAACTAATTTTTGTTCTTCCTCCTTGTAGTAGTAAAAGCAATATTTATCCATGAACATACAGACTAATTTTAAGTTATAATTCCATTAAAAGCTGTGCATTTAATTAAGTGTATAATTTAAAATTATTTTTAAATATCTTAAGTATAAAATAAGCTGAATAATAGTTTAAAGATTTAAGAACTTTTATAATTTTAATTTTTTCTAATTGCTCCTAACAAAATATTATAGACTGTGAAGCTTATAAGCAACAGATATTTATTTCCTACATCTAAAGAGATGGGAAAGTCTAAGATCAAGGCATTGGCAGTTTTAAGTCTGGTCAGGGCCTGCTTCCGGATTAATAGTTTGTGCCTTCTCAATATTGTGTGCTTAAATTGTGGAAGGGGGGACTTTTTTGTGAAAGCACTAATCTTGTTCATGAGGGAACCACCCTGATAATGTAATCATCTCTCAGAGGGCCCATTGCTTCATATCATCACTTTGGAGTTTATGAGATTTCAACTCATAAGTTTTGGAGAGATACAAAACATTAACACCATACAAATGGTAGAAATTTGCACAGATATTGTAAGAAATATGAAAGCATGTGCAATAAAACACTTTCAGTGTTTAAATATGCCTTCACGATGTATTCCATTATCAAAATTTAATTGAAATAAAATTAAAATTGGTTTACTAAATTATTTTAATTTAATTTATTTGTTGTTGTTGTTAGGTCTTATCCAGTCGTGTGCAACTCATAGCGACCCTCATAGCGTTTTTGATGGTTGACTGATGTATATCAAATCAGCACAAAATTCCAGTATCATTGAATTTACTGCAAAACAATATAAATTTTGTTAAAATTTAATTATTAAAATATGTAAAGATAAATTATTTTATAATATTTTAAAATATTATGCAAGTTTTAGAAAGAAGGAAAGATCATTTCTTTTTTCAGAATCTTTTAGGTAGTACAATATAAAAATTTCAAACAACTATATAGGAAAGTTAGGGGGCTGGAATTTAGCTCAGTTGATAGAGCACTGAGCTGCAGTCTCTAAGGTCCCGAGTTCAATTCCTAGCACCCGCAAAATGGGAGAAGGACCTGGCAATCCACTCCCAAGGCAATCCCGAAACAGTCAGCCATTGAAAACCCTATGAGGGTCGCTATGAGTCAGATACCGACTTGACGGCACCTAACAACAACAACAACATATAGGAAAGCATGAGAAAGTAGGCAAACTGGAGTTAATACACAAGGTTTGATGAATTAAACAATGGTGCTTAACTCTGTTCACTCATTTGATTTATTCAGGGGTTTTCCCTTTAAATGTTGATCCTAAGGTCCACTCCATACCAATTAAGTCAGAATTTCTGGACAAGAAAGCTAACCATCTGTGTTTCATTATATTTATCCAGTAGTTAAAAGCTCTCCCAGCCTGGAGATGTAGCTCAGTGGTAGAATACTTGCTTATTAAGTCCAAGGCCCTTAGTTCATATATAACCTGCATTACAAAAATAAACAAACAAGAAGCGCCTCGGTTTTTCCTGGTGTTGGGTAAGAGTCTCTTAGTCAATTCATGAAAAACAAAAGATGAGGAATTGTATAACCTTATTGCAGAGGGGAAACTTTTATCCTTGGTATGGATACTTATGAATATTTTTCAAAACTTTTCTCCTGTTCTTTTTCCTTTTTATCTTCTTCTTCATATGAAATGTAGATTACAGAGTTTGGGGCACGGTAACTTCTCAAATGTTAGGAGGAAAGGAGAAAAATAGAATATAGTATGTTTCAGGCAAAAAGGAAGGCAGTCAATTGAGAAAAGAGAATGATTTTGCTTTGTTTTACTTGATTTTGTTTTTTATGCTGCTTTGTTTAAAGCTGGCTCACACACTTAGACTCAAAAGTAATTATGGAATTCAGGAATGATGGACTAGAAAGATCACTGGAAAATTTTCAGGTAAGCAAATGGAAATTGCTTAGTTAATCATCTGGAAATTCATAGGATATAATGAATATTCCCAGTTTTTTTTTTTTTTTCCTGTGGTACTGGGGTTTGAACTCAGGGACTCATGCTTGCATTCTTTGCAAGTGCTGTATCACTGAGCTGCACTCTCAGGCCCCCCCCCCCTCCTTTTTTTGTACTTTTTGAGACAGGTTCTTGCTATGTTATGCTGACTGCCTCTGACCTTGAACTTGCGATCCTCCTCCCTTGGCCTCCTCCATCTCAGGGATTACAAGCATGCACCACTGCACCGGGCTCTCAATATTTCCAGTTCTAATTAGTATAAAAGTGCACCTGATTTTTCTAGTAATCAAACTTTTAACATATCCTTTTTGCTCTTGTTAATTTTGTATTTTGAAGAATTTTAGAAGATCTTGAAGAAGGAAATGTAATAATATGAAGTATATCATAAAATAAATGCCCATAGAAATCATGAAAAGCTCAAAAGCATATTATTATGTAATGTACTTTTTTCAAGGTTTCTGTCTATGAGACTATTGCCACAGTTACAATTTCACAGTATATTTTGGGGTATATTTTATATACAACATTTTAAATAATATCTAAATTGATGCTTGTCATATAGTTTTCCTCATGAAATGTATTTTCTAGTATATTTGAAAAACTATGAGTCTAATTTAACTGGTGGTAAACTAAATACACTTCTAACTTGAAAACAAATCTAAACATGTGACAGTAGGAGATATTTTCTATTTTGTATTTTTACATTTGCTTTTCTATATATTATATCCTTAAAGTTATTTTAATTGTTCCTGGACATATGTAATTCATTCATAAAACCAGTTCTCTCTTTCCAGTTACTTACATTATGACTCTAGAATTTGGTTTTAATACAATCACAGTGATAAAAATTGGGTTTAAATCAAATTCCATACATTTAACTACCTGAATTCTAGGACACCAGCACTAAGACATGCTGCTTTTTCTGAAATGTTCTATTTTCTGTTGCATCCAAAATTAGTATTTCTGTAATACTCATAAATTAGTTTCTATGGACTCTCAAGCATCCTTCTGGGACACATTATGAAGAGATTTTGTACATATAATGTAACAGCAATTTTAACATGGTCCACCGACATTTGCTTCTAATTGGCCACACTGATTATATGAAAATGAAACTGAAAGGTTAGCTATCCCTGAAGGAAGAACAAAATATTTTCTTTATATCTATCATAATTTGTCTCATTAAGACCATCAGTGAGTCATGGCATTTTATGCTTGTACAGTGTTTCTTAATTTGGGATTTCAGAGCCAAATAACATAAAACTCTTGGGATATACGGAGATTACATTCAATAAACATAACTTTAATATATTCATTATAAATTTTTCCTCAAGTAAGATTGCTATATTATGATTGTTCTTGTTAGGCGCCATCAAGTAGGTGCCCAACTAATAGTGACCCTATGTACAACAGGTGAAACACTATTGTGCTTCTCTGCTATTCATAGATTTTTAATGGCTGATTGTTTTTGAGAGTGGGTTGCCAGGCCCTTCTTCCAAGTTTACAGCAGCTGACTTTCCCAGGCAGTCTCCCTTCCAAATACTAACCAGGCCCAAACCTGCTTAGCCTCCAAGATCTGAAAGGATGTGACACCACTGTGGTACTCTAGTAGGCATGTTATGATACATAAACCTCAAAATCCCAAAAGCATAATTCCTCATGTAATACCATTAGCTGATAATCACATATGAAATATTCATTTTAAAATATTTAAATATATATGTAGTAATCAAACTACAGTTCTGTTGTTGTTGTTAGGTGTCATCAAGTCAGGTCCAACTCATTTATTCATTCTTTAAGTATAGGGCTAATTTATTTTATTCATTCATATGTTGTCTAAGAATGGTGCAAAGGGAAGGGATGGTTGCTGAAAATGGGAAGGAGAGGAGAAACAAGGTAAAGGGATAAAGAAGGAAAGGATAATCTCAATGTAAAAAATGTAACTTCATGAATATATGGGGAAAATGTGGGAACATAACCCAAACATGCATGTGAATTATACTACTTATTAGTCAAAAGGCTCCCTAAACCTCACAAATTGAAAGCAGTGTTAAAAATTATGCAATAGTTTCAAAATGGAAAAACAAACAATTCTGTATTACTCTGTACCCACCAATATTTACCAATAAAGAGTAAAAAAACACTAAAAAAAATCTGGAGCTATATTTTGAAAAATATGTTGTTAGGTGATTTCATTGTTGTGTTAATATGATAGAGTGCTTGAGAAGACTAAAATGGCTATCGCATTGATAAGTGATATAATTTTGTGGGACAAGCATAGAACACGTTCTGTCTTGTTCACTGAAGCACCATTTTGTTGGGCATGACTTGAATGGAATCATAAAATGCATGTATTGTTTCATTTGTTTTCTGAAATTAATGAATACATACTTATATTCTTTTCATATATTATATTCTTTTCATATATTATATATCTTAAGAAATTGGTTTTCATATGCTTATCCTTAGAGAAAGATTTTAAATTTGCATTTATCAATTAGAATCAATAATGCTCCAATTATAATTAAACATTCTGATATGTTTTCTCTTAAAATTTCCATAGGCATTTTTATCTTTTGCTTTTAAAATGTCTAAAGTATTTACAAATAAGAAAACAATTTTAGTGTTAAATTGTGCAAATGCACATGTTGGGATTCGTTGGACTCAAACCTATGACCCTCTGCATTTTGTGTTCCAACTGGGTGCCTCAACACTGCACTCTGTGAGAGACTGAAGGCAGAAAACAGAGCATCATGCACAGGAGTAAAAACAAGGAAGGTTTATTTACAGGGATAGCAAAAGGACAGGTGGTTGGGATAGGGAAGGGATAGGGGAGGAAGATGCTCAGCTGCTATCCCTGCTGCTGGGGCAGGGACTCCCAGATGTCATTGCTCACCTAGTCCATAGTCTTTGCCACTTTGGAGGCCCTGAGCTTGGCTCTCGGAGGCTTGCCTCTTGACTCACTTGATCAGTTGTATGGGTATTTGATGAAGAAGAGAAGGAAAAGATTAGGAGGACACAGGCAGGTAGAGGTGAGGACGGAGGTAGGCTGGATGAAGGTTGAAGGTAGGCTAAAGGTAGGCTGCAGCCTAAGTGAGGCAGGTGAGTGTAGGCCTCTGGTCCTTAAGGGACCAGAGGACTGAGTGAGCTATTCTTTGATGGAGTTCAGAAGGCTGTTGGCTCTAGGGTCAGGGGTTTATATTCCCTTAAGCCAACTGTCATCCAACTGCCAAGGAATGACAGCTGGCCAATCAGGGAAGGGCTCAAGGGTGACACATGTGCAATGGCTAGGCCAATCAGGAGGCAGATAGGGCTCAGCCAATCAGGCCTCAAGGAAACCTGAGCTGGCCAGCGCCATCTTGGCTCACTCAATGGGTAGGGGAAGAGTGAGATACTGGGATGTTGGGCAAGGGTCAGTTGCCTTGGATGATAGAGATTAGTCCTCCAAGAGGACTGCATGGGCTCCTGTGACCCGCCATGTTTTAGTACTCTCTATCCCCCTGGGAAATTCCAACATGCATAGACCAAGTAAATGGTCTCCAATATTTTATATTGTGTCTATTTTACTTCAGAACCAGAATACCAGTGTTTATATAATACTGTGTGTTATACCATGATTAGTGATAGAAATTTATTATTGAGGAAAATTATTTTTATGTTACTCAGAGACTAGGGAAGAAGCTCATAGATATGTGAAGTTATCCATCTATAAATTTTCAAAATTTCCACTAAACAAAATTGATTCTAAAAAATAATGAACCTCCAAAATATCACCATATGCATTTCGATACTATTATTAAGTAGACTGGCTAGGATTTAGCTCAGTTGGTAGAGGCAGCTCTGCAGCCTCTGAGGTCTCAATTTCGATTCCCAGAACCACAAATATGGGAGAAAGACATGGCAATCCACTCCTGAGGCAATCAGGAAACAGTCAGTCCCTGAAAACCCTATAAGAGTCTCTATTTTGGACAAAGGAGCAAAGAAAGTAAACTGGAAAAAGGATAGCATTTTCAATAAATGGTGCTAGGAAATGTGGTCATCCCCATGCAGAAAAATGAAAGCTGGCCCACATCTCTCAATATACATGAGAGTTAACTCAAAATGCATAAAAGATCTCAACATAAAACCAGAAACTTTAAAATGTATAGAAGGCAAGATAGGCAATATACTCCATCATATAGGCATAGGAAAGTATTTCCTTAGTAGGACTCCAATTGCTCAAGAAATTGAAATAAAAATATATAAATGGGATTATATGAAATTAAAAAGCTTCTGCACAGCAAAAGAAACAATTAACAGAGTCAAGGAAATGCCCACTGAATGGGAAAAAAATCTTCGCATTTTATATGTCAGATAAAGGTCTAATTACTAGAATTTATAAAGAACTAAAGAAAAAAATTCCCAAAAAAAAACAAATAACCCTATACACAAATGGGCAAAGGAACTGAGTAGACAGTTCTCAAATGAAGAGGACCATAAAGCCATGAAACACATGAAAAAAATGCTCAGTATCCCTAGCCATTAGGGAAATGCAAATTAAAACAACTTTGAGATTTCACCTTATACCAGTAAGAATGGCCAAGATCAATAAAACAAATAACAACAAATGCTGGTGAGGTTGTGGCGAAAAAGGAACACTCTTACATTGTTGTTGGAGTTGTAAATTGGTCGAGCCACTGTGGAAATCAATATGGAGATATCTTAAAAAACTAAAAATAGATCTACCATATGATCCAGCTATAACACTATTGGGAATTTACCCAAAGGAAGATGGGTCATCATACCACAGAGACACCTGCATCTCCATGTTCAATGCAGAACCTATTACAATAGCAAGGATATGGAATCAACCAAAGTGCCCTTCAACAGAAGAATGGATAAAAAAAAAAAAAAAAAACCTATCATACATATACACAATGGAATACTACTCAGCAATGAAGAAAAATGAAATAAGGTCATTCGCAGCAAAATGGATGGAATTAGAGAAAATTATTTTAAGTGAATGAACACAAGCTCAGAAAGAGAAACACCACATGTTCTCATTCATATGTGGGAGCTGAATCAAAATTATA
>VMDO01028537.1:0-23802 GCA_007922755.1 Pedetes capensis
TCAGTTGCCTGTCAGATCAAAGAATCATAACATAAAATGTTTTTAATATATAAAGTACAATTTTGTATTTATCACTTTTCTGTACAATGTGAAAAATTATTTTTGAAGAGATTAAATATTTTTTGAATGAAATCTGGATTGCTTAAAATAATGCGTCCAGACTTGAAAGAAAAAAATTTGTCAAGCCCTGCTGAATTTTCTCATCTAATTAAAATGAATCTGATTTTGGTCAACTATAAAGGAACAAGTAAAGTGAGAAAAATATATATGAAAGAAGAAAGAGAAGGAGGCAGATTCATACAAGAGTTATTTTTGTAACAGAAAGTACAGAGAGAGTGATATAGACAGAATGATAATAGAAAAGATGAAAAGATGCAATAAATAGGAAGGGAAGTCTGTTAAAAAATGGAAGAAGATGGATAAGTAAAGAGGGTTACCTAACTTTAACACAGATATGACCAAATCTCTCTCCCAGCATTATTGTGAGATCAGTAATATCACTGTCGTTTAGGGTTACTAACTATGGGAGTGGCTGCGAGAATGATTTGGTGCTGTTTTTAAACTTGGAGAAATGAAATGTACAGCACATGGAAAATCAGATTCTTAACATGGAAACATGGATGGTTGGTGGTCTGTTCACTCCCATAACTCCTATTCCTAATCATAGAATGACATATTTCTTAAAGAGTAATTGAGCTGGTTCCCAATTAATTCATTCAGTGTGGAAATAGTATACACCAAGCACAACTTTTGCACTTTTTCTCTATGACAAAGGTTTCTCAGTTGAATAAAGACAGCTATGGAATTATAATTAATGATGCTCTATCAGCGCATAGAAACAAAAGAGTCAAAGAAACACATTTACTGTCAAGATGAGGGATCTGGTATAACCCCATTCTTGTCTACTTATGTGGTTTTTCAATTTCATTTTCTTTATATTTAATTTTGGGAAAAAATCATATATGGCTGGGGTTTAGGTCAGTCGATAGAGGGCTTGCTCTGTGTGTTCTGAGGCACTGGGTTTGGTCCCCAACACCACAAAAAAGGGAGAAGGAACTGACAGCCCATTTCCCAAAACAATCTCAAAACAATCAGCCATCAAAAACCCTATGAATCACAGACAAGCACCGACATACTGCCAGGCATGGCACAATGGCCAAGAATATTTTATTCTGTTGTGCATATAGGATCAGTATGAGTTGGATCCAACTTGGCACATAACAACAAAAATCACACAATACATAATATATACCTATATACAGTGAGACATTAAGAATTATACAAATGAAACATAGTATCATTATTTCCACAATTTATGGGCTAATTTTCCCTCCAAATGTAGGCTACTGATGCTATAACTTGAACTCTGAGGGTAACTACAAATGTTTTTCTAAGTTTCTCAACTATAAGAAATGGGAATGTATTAGAGTGAGGGCAAGAATATTCTAAAAAGTTATAGAAGTGAGCCTGGCACAGTGGTGAATGCCTGTAATCCCAGCGGCTTGGGAGGCAGAGGCAGGAGGATTGCAAGTTTGAGACCAGAGGTAGTCTGCATAATTTAGCGAGACCCTGCCTCAAAAAAAGTTTAAAAAAATGGGCTGAGGGTGCAGTTCAGTGGTCCAGCACTTGCAAAGCATGTAGGTCCAAGACCTTGGGTTCAATCCCTAGTACCAAAAAAAAAAAAAAAAAAAAAAAAAAAGTCATAGAAGTGAGAATGTAGAGTTTTTTTTAAATTTGCTTTTCTCCTCAGTATGTTCTTTTGTGATAAATTACAGCCACATGTGATAGTCAGATGTACCTCAGAATAAAATAATTTTAATTTACAATTGACCTGATTATACCACAGTCTCTTTAAAAGGTATGTCCATCATTTAAAAGTAGCTCCACCATCTACCACAGGGAACTGAATCACAAGCTGCATTTCTCAAAGTGTTTGATATGGCAATGGTGAAATAGCAATGGTACAATAGAAAAGAGCCATGCTGAGAAGCAATATGAATAATGCCTCCTTGAGATACTGATGGATACATGGAGGGGGAGTTTAGGATCAGCTGTAAGTATTAATCATGTGTGGTAATGTGACTGATGGTTATTACTTCATACACTAGGCGGCTAGGACTGCAGCCAGTTCAATAAAATCATTTTAACTTCCTTTTCATGGTGCTCATTTTTCTTGTGTCTCCTTTCCTGTTTTGGTGCTCTTAAATTAAGGAAGAAAAGGCCTTCCTTTCATTTCATTCTATGAGACCTATGCTTGAGACTCACTGGGAAAAACAAAAACTATGACTCTCCTATTCAAAACATGTCTCTTCCTATGGACGAAAGGGCAGAGCAAGGCTGTCTAAAAACCTTAGGAAAATTGGGTAAAATGATCCACCTCCTCTTGACTGCACCTGTGTTCCAAAGTCTTATTCTTAAGGAGCCATAAAGAAATTCAAAACAGTCTTTTCACCGTACACTAAGTGCACTCAGATATTGCTGAACATTTTTGATGTAGAGAAATTCCTCTAGAAAGGCAAAAGGAAAATGCCTAAATGTGGAGCAGACCATATGGTTTGCTATTTGAAGTATCCCCATTTGAATTTTGCAGGAAATGTAACACAACTAATAAAATGTGGCCTGAAGTGTGGAATTTTCTGGACTAAAGCTATTTTAAAGACAACTTATGGCTTTGAAGATTCTCAGGAATGCTAGGCTGCAGGGGATATTATTTTCTTTGGTTGAGCTCAGTGCTGCCTTTTAGAATTATTAAAAAGAACACAGATGAAAATGGCCATTGTTTAGTTGAAATAGGGAAACATAAATGAAACCATCTCATCTATGGGTAAAACACCATGTATGGATGACTAGGTATTTTTTGCTAGTGTTAAGCTAAAGCACATACGTGACCAAATTTGGATTGTGTAGCATGCTCACAGAGCTATACTTTAAATATTAGAATTTTATTACATGTGCACATAAATAAAAGAACCATTGAAAGCACTTTTTGCAACACTGCAATGGAAAAAAGGAATGTAAATTCAGTACTATAATATATTTGATCATAAATAGTCATTTCAGTAAATGAAATTAGGTTCAAATAGCCTTTTTCTCCCATTTACTGTAGCTGTAAATCTGGAACTTGAAATATTTTAAAAGGTCTGCCACATAGCATTGTCCATTTTCATGTGTCAGTAAAGAATGATTCCTTTGGTTATAAAATGTCTAGGCAATGACAGTGAAAGATTAACTAAAACAATAATTTATTCCCACTGTAATGGTAAGTACATAGCATTAAATATATTATTAATCCAACAAAATATTTTCATACTAAGCCATTTGGATCCATCATGAGTCCCACTGTAATTGATGGATTACTGCATTACCATTTAATTTAGTTTTGTTTTAAAGGCAAAACACTTACTATCATTTTATTTAATTGTATAACCAAATAAGGACAGAAGTTGCTCCAGGAAAATGAATAATAAAGAAAATAATTCTTCTTGTGAACAGAATTATTATAAAATATTTTTAAAGGATCTGCACATAGCACTGCTTGTCCTTTCAACACTTACTTTTGGTATAATCGATAACTGAGGGAGAACAAAAAGTCAATATATTATGATTTGAGGGTTACATCTCTCCCCTAAAATATGATGATATATGAGCCCTGTTCTTGACTTTTGTTTTCTCTGAGAACAAATTTTAAGTACAAAACCAACTCCACTCGGAAGGAAACTTACTGTAAATCAATCGCAATTTCATTTATGATACTTACAATAGCAACCTACATTTCTGCTCAATTACACAACACTCAAAAATCTGCTAAATAGCTTGTGTCATAGACTCAATATATGACAGTGGATTGCTACTTATGCATTTGTGTCATTTTATAAAACAACAGAAAATTCTTCCAAAGTCCCCCATACTAACACAGAATTTAAATTTAGCAATTTCTTACAAGAGGAAATTTGATAAAAAGTGTTTGAATTTGAAACTCATGAGATTCATACTAAATTACTCAAATATAACTCAGATGGATCTTTACAAATATAACCTTTGATTTTAGAACATTTTGTATTTATAGAATTGTGCAGATAGTTTAGACCAGTTCCTATATACATAAGACTTGGTTTCCTCTATTATTAATATCTTAATAAGTATGGTTTGTCACAATCAGTGAATAAATATTGGTATATTACTAAATTCCATACTTTATTCAGATTTCCTCAGATTTATCTCTAAAGTCCTCTTTTTTTTCTTCCATGATCCCATCTAGAATACCACATTGCAATTAATAGTCATGTCTCTTTTAGGTTCCTGTTGGTTATGATAGTTTCTCAGACTTATCTTGTGAGAATTTCCAACAGTATTGGTCAGATATTTTCTAGAATGACCCTTCATTGGGATTTGGTTGATGTTTTTGTTATGATTTTAAAGGTGTTACAGGCTTTGAGGAGAAATGCTATAGAAGTAAAGTGAATATTTTGGTTTCAAGCCACACAGCCCAATTTAATGTGTTGGAAACTTAATCCCCAGCATATCCCTTTAGGAAGGTAGAGTGTTTTAGGAAGAGTTTAGACCCTTAGGGCTCCACACTCATCAAGAGATTAATGTCATTATTAACAGGGCTTCAGGAGTTGTGTTCGCTCTCTTCAGCCCTTCTGCCATATGAGGACACAACATTTACTCCCTTTTGCCCTTCCACATTCTGCCATCTGATGACATGGCAAGAAGGCTCTCATCACACCCCAGACGTAAACACCTTGATCTTAGACTTCCCAGGATCTAGGGCCGTGAGGAAAACAATTCCTGTTCTTTACTAATTACTCAGTCTTTAGTTATTCTGATGAATCAGCACAAAAACATGAGCACAGAGCCATTCTCCTCACATCCTAACAAGGGTACATACTATCAACATATTAATGTTGTTGATGTGAACCTGGACCACCTAACTGGGGTACTATTTGTCAGAATTCTTCAGTATGAAGTTACTCTTTCTTTTTCTTCCTCTGCATACTATACACTTTGGAAGAAAGTCACTATGCACAGTCCACAATTAAGGAGTGAAAAGTTGTTTTTTGCCATCTTAGAGTAAAATACTCTAAATGTAAGACACAATGGCAGGATAGTTACATAAATTATTTAGAATTCTTCTGAGAGAGAGATTTGTCTCTTCTCCCTATTCCCTTATTTAATTATTTACATCAGTATGGACTTAAGGGTTATTTATACTTTGGATTATAATCCAATAGTACTTAATGTATTTATTTTGTTTAGATTTTTCCAGTGTTGGCCACTGGGAGCACATTTAGTTGGCTCCTGTACCCATGATACATACAGCATGGTATGGACTCATTTGTTTTGGTTTTGGTTTATGCTTTTTTAATTTCTGGAATTACAATAGGGTCCTGATTAAGGGTTTCTTTTTGTATATTTGCCATCTATCTTAGAATCAAGTAGTTTCCCAAGTGTCCTGTTTTTTTTTTTTTAATTGAAATTGATATCATAAACTGGAGCCTGGGTGCTAAGTGTGCTTGCCAGGTCTATTTGCCTTACATTTTTTTATTTGTTTTTACTTTTCCCACACGTATGTACATCTTTGGTAAATAACTTGAGAAGTTTATTTGCATTTAAGCAAGAAAAAATGAAAACACCAATGCATATGAAATGGAATTATTGTAGAATATGAAGAAAATTGAAATGGTTTTCTGAGAGCTGCCTAAACATAGTCCACCATTTTCTGAGCTCTACCTCTGGTGTTTGAAAGACAAGTAGCCCCTGCTTCCTGTGGACTAATAGTGAGCAGGTGTTTCAAAGTTGGAAACTACTATAAACTATGTTTGAGATCTGGAAGCACTCTTAAAAGTGGCCAAAATATAGGCCTAATCTTTTTACTGAGGTTTAAACTATTTCTTTAAAGAAAATCTCATTTCCATATTCAAATATATCTTAGATTAGGCAGCTGTCCTGACATAGACAAATTATGACTTATTTTGATTATTAACATGTTAAAAATGCTTACTTCTCCAGTTATGAAAGGACAATTATTCAGAATAATTTGTACATACAAAAAAGTGATCTTTTCCATGTATGGAAGATTTGTGCTAATCTTGACTTTCTCTTATTATTTGGCAAGTGTTTAATGGGCACTCACTGTACCAGTCTCTGTGATGTTTAATAGCTCTTACAGCTTTTATATGTATTGTGATGTAGTTAATAGACAATAAGTGTATAGTGTGTGATCGTGGAAGAGAAGAACAGGAGAGAACTTTCACATTGGCTTCAGCAGTTATTGGTCTTTACTGAGTTAACTAAAGTTACATATATGCTGAGCAAAACCATATAAAAATCTAGAAGAGTAAGGATATGGGTTACTAGATTATATCCTTAAGGATAATAAACTAAAAACTTGCCAGCATCACATTGAGACTAATGGCCAGAAAGTATACTGACTGTGGTCATATTATTATTATAATCAGATATTATACATTGTATGTTATATATAATTATGTCATCATCATTATTATACTGAATAATTGCTGATCATTGTACTAATAATTCAGCAATACTAAATACTCACAATGTTCTTTGGGATTTGTATATAAGGTGGATTTAACATCTAAAATGAAGCAATGCAGTTGGTATGTGACTCAAAGGTCAGGAAATATAGATTGTAAGGGTCAAGTTAACTTACCAAATATCACAGACAGTGTAAGAAAAAAAGTTGATTTTTAATGCAATGTCTTCTGATTTATGTTCTCAGTTGCTAGAATATACTGCCCCATTGAGAGTGATTTTATCTACACTACCCTGAGATACCATCTCACCCCTGTCAGAATGGCCAGCACCAACAAATTAAACAACAAGTGCTGCCAAGGATGCAGGGGGAAAAGGAAACTATTGCATGGCTGGTAGGACTGCAAATTAGTACAGCCATTATGGAAATCAGTAAAAGGTTCCTCAGAAAAGTGAAAATAGAACTACCATATGATCCAGCTATGAGACTCTTAGATATTCACCCAAAGGACCACAAGGCATCATTCTACAGGGACACTCGCACTTCCATGTTTATTGTACCACTCATCATAGTTGCAGGGAAATGGAATCATCCCAGATGTCCATCAACAGATGATTGGACTAAAATGTGAATATATATATATATATATATATGTGTGTGTGTGTGTGTGTGTGTGTGTGTGTGTGTGTCTCGGGTTTAGCTCATTTTAGCTCAGTTGGTAGAGTGCCTACTCTGTGTGTTCTGAAGCTCTCGGTTCCATCTCCAGCACCACAAAACCGGCAGCCTATTCTCAAAACAATCCCCAAACAGTGAGGCATGGAAAACCCTATGAATAGCAGAGAAACACTAACAATAGTGCAGGACACGGCACAGTATCAGGTGTCATTTTGTTCTGTTGTACATGGGGTTGCTATGAGTGGGATCTCAACAGCACCTAGCTACAAATATATGTGCACATGTATTATGCACCCATATATGCAAATATATATGTATATTTATATACATATATGTACACACACACGTATATATAAACACATACAAGGGTATATTTCTAAGATTGGAAAGTACAAGCGAATCCATCAGGAGGGGAACAGAGACCTGTGGGAGGGGGAGAGCAATGGGAACATCAAAAGGAGGAGGAAGAACAACATATGAAGGTAAAGAGGTAGAGAACAAGTGAAAAATATGGGATACAATTCTATGAAAATCCGACTATACTATATGCAATTTTTAAAAATCATACTATGCCTCATAAACTTGTAGCCATACCACTGTGGCATCGGATCCCATCAGATCTCAGGAGCTAGGCAGGGCTGGGCCTGCTTAGTACTTGGATGGGAGACCTCCTGGGAAAACCAGGTTCTGTAGGCTTGGGAGAAAGAACCAGCAACTCCCTCCCAGAAAACAGTCAGCCATTGAAAATGCTTATGGATAGGAGAGAAGCACTGACAATAGTGTTTTACTGTTGTACATAGGGTCTCTATGAGTCCGACAGGGACTCGACGGCACCTAACAACAACATACCTCTTAAATATGTACGATTACTGCTACATATAAATCAAAATTTTTTTTTTTGTAAAAGGTTTAAGGGGATGAAAGTGTCTGTAATCCTGATTTGATAATTGCACAGTGTGTATATGAACTGAATTACTGCTCTGTATCCCATAAATATGTACAATCAAAATACTTAATAAAAAGAAAAAGAAAAAGAAAGTGATTTAATTTTCTAACAGCTCAGTGAAAAATCTATCTGGCTACATTATGAAAAGTTTAATCAGTGTATATTAAGATAGATAGTAATTACTATCATAGAGCAAAATGTATTTACACATATTTTTATGTATATACCCATAAATAGGTAGACATGGGGACAGAGGAGCAAATATAAGTTTCTTTTAAATAAATAACTTCATACATAAAACTTGGAGATTACACTAATTGCTTACATCAATTTCATAAGAGAATATCATCACTTCAGTTATGATTTTTCCCTTATCACTATTAAGAGTTCATAGAGATAAAAGAAAGCAAATAAAGATAGAATAATGTAGATGAGAAATTACCCATGTTGCAGAAACATTGTTCATTTGCCTCTGGCATAAATTGAGGGAAGAGACCATATATTTATGTCACAACATAACGGCATACTGTAGGCTGTTTCTGTATATATTCTCATTTCAGACTAATTTGTCAATTGTTGGTAAATTCAGCATCTTCCACATCCGGATAAATATAGATTTCTTTCTCAGTTGACGGTAAATACATTGCAGCTGCTCTATGGCAGGCAGCAGATAGATGAAGGCAATAAGGTGACTTTTTTGCTGAGTGTAATGTAGTACAAACAAGCACTCTACAGAGGATGGATTTAGAAAGTGTTAGAAAAAGAGACCAGAGTCTGGGAGCATCTCACCATCACCACCATAATTCTTTTCATGGCCACTGTGGTTTCTTGAGTTGTAAGGTAATTAGGAACAAGATGACTTAGTCCCAAAGAAGGGGCTGAAGAAACTGGGTCCCAGTTTTGATGACTTTGTGGCTCAGATGAGTTTGTCTTGAACTTCAGTTGTTTTTAGATGCTACGGAGTCATGTGTGACTCATAGCGACCCTCAAGGTTTTCAATGGCTGACTGTTTCAGGATTGCCTTGGGAGTAGATTGCCACATCCTTCTCCCATATTTGCTGTGCTGGGAATCAAACCGGGGGCCTCAGGGACTGCAGAGCAGCACTGAGCTAAATCCCAGCCCTTCAGTAGTCCACTCTAACCTGTGGCTTTGCTTTTCACTGTTTGTTATTCATGGTCAAATGTGGTCTCCAAATATTAAGTAAAAAATTCCAGAAATACACAATGAAAAGTTCTAGACTGCATATTTCCCTGAGTAATGTGAGGAAACCTTGCACTGTCCCACTTTTTGTCTTGCCTAGAACATGAATTATACCTTTGTCCAGTATTGTTGTTATTAGATACCACCAAGTTAGCTCTGACTCATAGCCACCCTATGTACAACAGAATGAAACACTGTGCCATGCCCAGCACTATTGTCAATTTTCTTCCTGCTATTTATAGGGTTGAGCCTGCAGCCATAGCCCTGTGGTATCTTATCCCATCAGATCTCAGAAGCTAAGCAAGGTCAGGCCTAGTTAGTACTTGGATGGGAGACCTCCTGGGAACACCAAGTGCTGTGGGCTTGGGAGAAGGACCATGCAACCCCCTCCCAAAAATCAATCTGCCATTGAAAACCCTACAAACAGCAGAGAAGCACTGACAATAGTGTTTCCCCTGTTGTACACAGGGTTGCTATGAGTTGGATACCGACTCAAAGGCACCTAACAACTATAACAACATTTCTAGCATTATCAATGGCTGATTTTTTGGGGGAATGGGCTTCCGGGTCCTTTTTCCAAGACTACAGCACCCAGGTGGTCTCCTATCCAAGGACTGACCCTGCTTTGCTTCCAAGATTTGAAAATATTTGTTGGCAGGGTGATATAGCTGCTGTCTAGTATAGCTGCCCTATATATGTTCTACCTGCCCATTAATCACTCAGTAGCAAATTCAGCATATTGTCCCAATATTGCAGAGTTTGCCTTTGAGTAGCCCTTATTTTATTTACTAACTACAAAGCACCCCCTCCTCACATATAAACACACACATACATGGGGTTTGGTACTTTTCAGTCAGTAGGTTTCAGGCATGTACTGGGAATCTTGGAACATTATTCTCCACATATAAGGGAAGTCTACTGTATTTGTGTAAAATAAGTTTTAATAAGGTGGGAGGTCAATATTTAAATAAATAAGCTCATAATACAAGCTTTGTTCCATAATCATTTTCAATTCATTTTAAACACTGGTCAGTCATATAAAAAAAAGTTACAAAGGGAAACAGGTAAGAAATAAATGAATCATTTTAAAAGAAAGAAAACAATAACATTTGATGAATGGAATCCTAGATACTAAATTAAAATAAAAAATACCATTACAAGATATCAATTTGAGGAGAGTTTAAGAATGCTAAAAATAAAAGCAAAAAAAAAAAATGACAAGTGGTTTGTTGTTGTTGTTAGGTGCCATGGAGCAGGGTTGGACTCAGAGCAACCCTATGTACAACAGAACCAAACATGGATCCTGTGCCAGGCACACAATTTTACTTATGTTTAAGCCAATTGTTGCAGACACTGTGTCAATAAATCTAGTTAAAGATTTTCCTTTTTGTTGACCCACAACTCCCCCAAACATGATGTCCTTCTCCAGAGACTACATGTCCAAAATACATAAAACACAGTCTAGCCATCCTTGCTTCCAAGGAGAACTCTGGTTGCACTTCTTCTAGGACAGACCTGTTGGTTCTTTTGGTAGCCCATGATATATTCAATATTCTTCTCTAGCACCATAATTCAAAAGCATCCATTCTTCTCCTGTCCCCATTATTCAGTGTTCAGCTTTTTCAACCATATACTGGGACTGAAACATACCATGACATGAGTCAGGCACATCTTTATCTTTGGTGTGACATCTTTACTTTTCAATAGGTCTTTTATAACAGCTTTTCCTAATGCAATGCATCTTTTGATTTCCTGAGTGCTGCTTCCATGGGGTGATATATGTGGTAGTTTGATGGTTTTCAAAGTACATCACTAGGACCAGCAGCATCAGCAATAATTAGAACTTGTTAGAAATATACCTTTTTTTTTTTCTTTTTTTTTGGGGGGGGACCTTGGGAGTTCAACCTAGGGCCTCATACATGCTTTGCAAGTACTCTGCCACTGAACTGCACCCCCCACCTCACTTTATATTTTTTACCTTGAGACAAGTTCTAAGTTATACAGGATGCCTCTAGCCTCAAACTCACAATCCTGCTTCTGCCTGTCAAATCACTGGGATTACAGGTATATTCCACCACACCGGGCCTAGAAACATACAATTTTGAGCCCCAACACAAACTTACTAAATCTGAAACTGTACAAATGGGGCCCTAAAACGTGAATTTTAGTAAGACCACCTTATGATTCTTTATGAAAATTACTGGTAAAGTTACATTCATAAAGTTCCTGAAAGTAGAGAAGAAATCTGGGTTCATCTGAAAAAAAAACAAAAATGAACTCTGAGGTGAAAGGCTGACCCCAAGGTTAGTTATTGTTAAAATTTATTCTCATTTACCTGGGTTTTTGTTGTTGTTGTTGTTGAATAAATTATTTGTAAGCCGGGCGTGGTGGCTCAAGTCTGTAATCCCACTGGCTCGGGAGGCAGAGGCAGGAGGATCACAAGTTCGAGATCAGAGGCAATGTGAGTAACTTAGCAAGACACTGTCTCAAAAAATTTAAAAAATGGGCTGGTGGTGCAGTGGTTCAGCACTTGCAGAGCATGCAAGTGCAAGGCCCTGGGTTCAACCCCCTGTACTGAAAAAAAAAATTTTGTCCACCATAGTGAATATGGTGTTGATGTTTTTAGGTGCCTTTGAGTCAGACAAATAGTGAATATATTCGAGTAAAAGTACTTTCCAGCTACTCAGAAGTGATTTCAATACATTATCCTGAGAGATCTCATCTGTCTCTGATCTGTAAAAGCTGTTATCGTGCACCAGATCGGTATGTAAAATGCCAGACACCTTGCCTTTCAAACTCAGCACTACTAAATTGAAAGGCTCAAAAATCTGGAGCATATGGGCTGTTTATGGTGAGCTAATTCTAACAGAAATTAATTCAATAAATACTATTAAAGGATCATTGTGGTAATGTCAATGAAATTAGTGATGTGGAAAGATATAACTATAAATCATGACTACTGATCTCAAGTTGCATACCATTTTTTATTTATTTAATGAGAATCATGTATTTTATTAGCAGATATTTGCAGACACATTTTATCCAGTCTTATTTTGTGCTATCTCTAATGTCAGAGCTCAAGTTATTTTAGATATCTAATCCAAGTAAATCCACACAATGATGAGCATCTTCCTTCATGAATACAAATAACTTATTTTTTCTTGGTAATTTATCAACTGTTGGGGCACAGAATTTAATGGAGAAAACTAAATATAGAGACAAATTACTCTCCTATGATAACAATGGTCATGAGTACTCAAATTTATTACTTTAAAGATAAGATGTGTGAAATAGTATTTAAAAGCATCAAATACAGGAGTGAATAAAAGAGTTTATGAAGCAATAAAGCACTTCATATACATTCATAGGAGCAAAAAAAATATCTTATTCTCCCTGTTACAAAGTCCATGACTGACCTTCCTATACCAAAATACAGATTAGCAAGACAAATGTGTGAAAACATTATTTAAATAAATTACATGAGCTGGGAGACTGTAGAAATGGCCCAGGGAGAACTGCGTATTTCTATTCCTAGGCTGAATGAAGGACAGACAAACATATAGACTGTGATTGGTAAAAAGGGTATGATCTAAGGGTGATAAACTGAGAGGGGAACCCCAGCAAATCCTGTCTGTTTGCATTCTTATTTGTACCTTGATATGACATTCCTTCACTGTCATCCCCCCTTATGGGGCAGCACTCTTCTGGCATGAAGGTATTATGTCTTACTTTCAAGGGATGTCACAGATTGATCTCTCTAAATTTTATGGCCTACCTTTGAAAAAGAGAAATTCTAGTCCCAATGCTATGCTTAGGGAGAGAAGAGGGAAGGAGAAAGGAAGGTAGAAGATCAGAGAGAACTTCCTGCTTTGGAGGCCCTTACAAACTGCTCCAGTTAGAAGAGCTCAGGATGCAGAAGCACCACACTTTGGGTTATTGTGTTATGAGCGCCAACACTTACACTGAAAAGATGAGATAATTGGAAGATCTAGAATAGAAAATAAAATGCCAAAATTGCTAAAGTGGCAAACAATATCTTTTTAAAAGGAGGAAATGAAGCAGATTGACATAGTGCATGATGACTAGAAAAGACTTGTAAGGACAATGTAGCTTAGGTGGAAATTAGGTATAATTATTTGGAATAAATTTGAATTCAAATATAGTCAAACCAATTTAGAAAATATAAATAGTTAATTTTTCTTAGATATAAATTAAAAGTTAATGGCTGAGTTACACAAGAAAATGTCATAATGAATTCACTAAAACTTAGGTAATGATTAGAAATAATTAACTGGAATTAGGTCAGCCTAAATTTGGACTCTTATAAGTGAATATGTTGTTCTTGTTACACGCCATTGAGTCGGTATCCAACTCACAGCACGTGAGACATTATTGTCAGTGCTTCTCTGCTATTCATAGGGTTTTCAATGGTTGATTGCTTTATTTTTCTGTGGGGGCGGGGAGAGTGGGCTGCCAAGTCCTTCTCCCAAGCCTATAGCACCTGGTGATCCCAGGCAATCTCCCATCCAAGTACAAATCAGGCCAGACACTGCTTAGCTTTATAGTTCATAAAATATATATTTAAGTTTTCAGGCTTGACCATTTGTGTTCTAATGAACTCATGGGAAATTTTAAAGTCAGAACAAATTTGCTGACTAATATTCTGGGAACAGGAACCCTAAGAAAAGTATTTTGATAGAAGAAGAGAGTAGAGCTTCTATTTAAATGTAGCAACAACAAATTTCTGTAAATGAAAGATTTGTGGTATTAATTATGTGGCTGTGACTAGCATTAATTGTTTATGTTTGAATTTAGAATGTGGGGAAATAAAGCATTTACCATGGGAAAATATTTATAAGGAAACTATATAGGGCCTACAATCATTTAATTTAAATTCTATATATAAACAACAAGACTAAAAATCTATCAGTGAATTGAGTATAAAATTCATTAAGGCATTCACATCTACAAAGAGCTAAGATGTAAAACTGGTTATGATAACACAGTAGAATTTGATAAGTTGAAAAATTATGTGAGTATGAATGTGTAAAAATGCCAGGGAAAATACAGTCAAAATTCAATTTAATACCTGTTAATCTTAGAATTGTTGGAGCCCTTTGACCCTGGCATACAATCCCATCAGATCTCAGAAACTAAGCAGGGTCGAGCTTGGTTAGTACTTGGATGGGAGACTACATGGGAAAACCAGTTATTGTAGGCTTAGGAGAAGGACCCAGCAGCCCACTCCCAAAAATCAATCAGCTATTGAAAACCCCTATGAATAGCAGAGATACACTGACAATAGTGTAGACATGGCAGAGTGTTAAGTAATGTTTTGTCTGTTATACATAGGGTCACTGTGAGTTGAACCTGACTAGATGGTACCTAATAACAACAGCAAATTGATGGGTCTATGGATATGATTCAGTGGCAACACACATGGATTTGAGTCCAACTTATAGTGACCCTATGTAAAACAGAATGAAACATTCCTTGATTCTGTGCCAGGCACACAATCTTTATTTATCTTTAAGCCCACTGTTGCAGACACTGTGTCAATTCCTGTAGTTGAGAGTTTTCATTTTGTTCTTGACCTGCCACTCTCCCAAATATGATGTTCTTCTCCAGGGATTGGTCCCTCCTGACTACATGTCCAAAATATGTTAGATACAGTCTAGCCATTCGTGCTCCCAAGGAGCACTATGGTTGCACTTCTTCTAGGATAGATCTGTTGATTCTTTTGTCAGGCCCTGGTATATTCAATATCTGCATCATAATTCAAAGACATCAATTCTTTCCCTGTCTCCCTTATTCAATGTCCAGCACTCACAGCCATATGATGCAACTGAAAATACCATGGCATGATTCAGGTGCACCTTCATCTTCAATGTGATATCTTTACTTTTCAAAACTTTAAAGAGGTATTTTGCAACAGATTTTCCAGTGCAATATGTCTTTTGATTTCTTGACTGCGACTTCCATAGGTGTTGGTTATAGAACCAAGTAAAGCAAAGTCTGGACAACCTCAGTCTTTTCTCCTGACTCAGTTGTAAGGATTTTTGTTTTGTTGATGTTAAGGCACAAGCCATACTGAACACTATGTTCTTTGATCTTCATCAGTAAATGTTTTGAATCCTCTTCACTTTCAACAATCAGAGTTGTGTCATCTCCATAAAACAGGTTGTTAATGAGTCTTCCTCCAATCATGATGCCACACTCTTCTTCATAAAGTCCAGCTTCTCAAGATTATTTGCTCAGCATAAAGACTAAAGAGTTATGGTGAAAGGATATAGCTCTGACTCCCACCTTTCTTAACCTTAAACCAGGCAGTGTTTCCTTGTTCTGTTCTAAGGACTCCCTCCTGGTCCCTGTGCAGATTGCTCATGACTACAATTAAGTGCTCTGGTATTCCCATTTTTCACAATGCTATCCATAATTTGTTATGATCCACACACTCAAATGGCTTTGCATAGTCAATAAAACCTAGACAGACATTTTTCTTGGTATTCTCTGCTTCTGGCTCTTATCCATCCAGTATCAGCAATGATGTCCCTCGTTCCACACCCACTTCTAAATCCACCTTAATTTTCTGGCAGCTCCCTGTCAATATACTACTATAGTTGCTTTTGCATGATCTTTAGCAAAATTTTACTTGCATGTGATATTCATGATATCATTCAATAGTTTCCATATTTGGTTAGATCCCTTTTCTTGGGAATAAGCACAAATATGGGTCTCTTCCAGTCAATTGGCCAGGGAGCTGATTTCCAAATCTCCTGGCATAAAGAAGTTAACACCTCCAATGTTGGATCTGTTTGTTGAAACATCTCTATTGTAGTCCATCAATTCCTGGAGCCTTGTGTTTTGCCAGTTCCTTCAAGGCTACTTCCACTTCTTCAGTAGCATTAGTTCCTGATCATACACAACCTTCTGAAATGATTGGTCATGGAGTTTAGCACAGTTGGTAGAGTTCTACTCTGAACTCTCTGAGACCCTGGGTTCCATCTCTAGCACTGTAAAAATGGGAAAAGGACATGGCAATCCACTCCCTAAGCAATCGCAAAACAATCAGCCATGGAAAACACTAAGAAGGTTTGGACCTGAGTCAATAGCACCTAACACCAGGTGATTACTAGATGCTAGGAAATGAGGGAAGAAGTTTTATTGGGTAATACGTACCAGAATACAATTAGATAGGAGGAATAAGTCCTACTGTCCTACAGCATAATAGAGTGACTATAGTTTGAAATCAACTTAGTATGTATTTTATGAATAACTAGAAGATAGAACTTAGAAGGGAAAAACACAAAGAAATAAGAATATGGAACTGCTAATTATCTTTATTTGATAATTATGCATTGTATACATGCATTGGATGCTGGGGTTTTGCTCAGTTGGTAAAGTGCCATGCTGTACTCTCTGAGGCTCTTTGTTTGATCCTAGTACCAAAAAATGGGAGAAGGACCTGGCAATCCACTCCCAAAGCAATCCTGAAACAATCAGCCATTGAAAACCCTCTGAGGGTCTCTATCAGTCACACCCAACTTGGTGGCACCTAACAACAACAGCATACATGCACTGAATTATTGCATTGTACTCCACAAGTATATACAAGTGTATACTATGTCTCTGTTAAAAAGAAAAATAAAAGTAGAGAAGAAATATACTAAATAAATGTATGATATATATTATCACAGTGGAAAAAATAAAGATAAAAAACAGTTATGTTATACTACAATTTATGTAAATTTTTATGTATATGCAATTGCACATATATGTATTTACCTTCTAAAGCAATGCTCAAAATACCCCAGACACTGGTTTAAAGTAGTTTCCTGTAGGAAGGGGGTCTATGAGACAAGAGAAGGGAGGACACTTTCACTTTTATAATTATTATCAGCTTATTTTTATTTATCTGTACAAATTGCTTTTCATATAAAATATTTTTCAGTTAATTCATAGGTGAAAATGAAGACAAAAGTAAAATGAAGACAAAAACTAAACCAGAAATATAGTTATATAAATTATGCATGTATTGTTTTTTCAAATGATGAATAACTTGGTTCTAAGTCTTTTGTTTGGGCTGGGATTTAGCTCAGTTGGTAGAGCACTGCGTTGCAGTCTCTGAGGTCCCGAGTTTTATTCCCAGCACCCCAAAAATGGGAGAAGGATGTGTCAACCCACTCCCAAGGCAATCTCGAAACAATCTGCCATTGAAAACCCTCTAAGGGTCGCTATGAGTCAGATACCAACTCGACAGCACACAACAACAACGACAACAAACAACGTCTTTTGTTAATCCTTACAAAAAGGAGAATATAAACATTTATATGATTCACAATATTCAAAGACAGATACAGACTAAAGCTGTGAGGCAGACTAATTAATTACATGTTAAAATGAGAAAGAAATATCCCTTGTAACTTCTCAGATTAAGACTCTGGCCAATGCATTTATTAAATTTACCTGTATCTCCACACAAGGTAGGGCTCATGAAATAGTCTTATCAGAGTCAATACTAGGGATCTAAATATCTAATCCCTATGTTGTTATTGTTAGGTGCTGTCCAGTTGGGGCTGACTCACAGCGACCCCATGTACAACAGAAAGAAACACTACCATCTGCCACTGTGCCATGCACATGATCTTTGTTTTTATGTTTGAGCCATTGTTACAGCGACTGTGTTTCTTCTTATTTTGAATCATGCCACATGAGTAAAAGGAGGTTCCAGAGGCTTTACTCCATTCCTGTGGCTAGGAGGCAACTCTTCCCCAGTTGTCTCTTGAATGCCTTCCAGCCTGGGGGGAGTTCATTTTCCAGCGACGTATTTGACAGTGCTTTTCTACTCAACTTTACTACACCCAACAACAACAACAATTGTTTTGGGAGAGAGCTGCCAGGTTCTCCTCCCTCATCTGTCTTAGTCTGCAATCTCAGCTGAAATCTGACACCATGGGTGGCCCTGCTGGTATCTGAAATACAGGTGGCATCACTTCAGCATCACAGCAACATGCAAGCCCCCACAGCACAACATGCTAACAGACACTTGTGCTTATCACAACAGGAAATAATTTGCTCTCGTGGAATGAATCACATAGTGTACCTTGGATCTTAAATGCACCCCTAAGGCAATGTGCTAAATGCTTAATTGCCAGCTTGTGGCCCTAAGGTGAGGTAGTGAAATCTTTAAGTGATAAGTAGTAGTAGAAGGAAGTTAGGTCATTGGGGGGATGCCCTTAAAAGAGACATCAAGACCCTGACTCCTCTCCTCTGTCTGTGCTTTCTCACTATTATTAGGTGAGCAGTTTCCTCTGATACCCATTTCTGCCATAATGTTCTGCCTTGCCACAGGCCCAAAAGCAGTGGTGTCAGTTGGAAGGACTAAAGTCTCTGGAACTGTGGACCAAATCAAATCTTTCCTCCTTATAAGATGCTTATCTCAGATATCTTTTTTATCATAGAGACAGAAAACTAACACATAAAAATGTTTTTATAGTCTTTAATCTTATTCATTATTTTTACTACCATGAAAGCATTCTTTTCTCCCTTTTGTGCTTCTCTAAAGTCTTCCCTGATACCCTATCAGTTACTTCCTCCTCTGTCCCTTTAATAAAGGCTTCTATTACTTTAGGTATTATTTATTTAGGTATTTGGTATTTATTTATTTATTTATTTATTTATTTATTAGGTATTTATTTAGGTATTTATTTATTTATTAGGTATTTATTTAGGTATTTGGTTATACTTATGTTTTTTTCTTAATGTAGCTCTATGAGAGCAATGAATGCAATTTTTAAATGCAAAACTATAACTACTCTTACCATGCCAAATACAGGATTTTAAGTAGAAAAATGAGAAAGGTCCTGCAATTTCACTTCCTTCAAGATAGTCATTACTGACAGCATGATGTAAAAACTCTGCATAGTTTTTCATGCATACACATGCTAACAATTGACACTGTATCTTCTTTTCAGTAACTATAAACTAGTTTGTTGTTTACTTTTTTAAAATTTATAATATGTTGACTGGTAAATAGTGCACTATAGGGACTTGTTTCAGACTTAGGGCTCTAGTTTCAGAATAGGGCTCTAGTTGCTGTTGCTGCTGTTGGGTGCTGTCCAGTCGGTATCCGACTCTTAGCGACCCTCCAAGGGTCTTCAATGGCTGACTGTTTCAGGATTGCCTTGGGAGTGGGTTGCCAGGTCCTTCCCCCATTTTTTGTGGTGCTGGGAATCGAACTCAGGACCTCAGAGACTGCAGCACAGCGCTCTACCAACTAAGCTAAGTCCCAGCCCAGGGCTCTAGTTAGTCATCCTTTTAGCATAATGCCTACAATTCTTACTTATTATTTTTGTGTTAAGAATATTCTCTTCTGTATCCAGTTTGCTAAAACAGATAACAAAAATATTGGATATTATCTGAAATCTTTTCAACAGATACTATTGTGATTACATGGTTTTTCACTTTCAGTTAGCAATGCAATGACCCAAAATCATTTTTTTTTAATTTTACCAATCTTTGCATTTATATGACAACTTTACTTTTTATGTTGTATTACTATTTTGGTGTATATTGAGATTATTTGCTATAATTTTATCTAATCTATAGTATTTTTCTCCATTTCTATAATCGAACAATGCCTACATCTTAATTTTCTTTAAAATTTTTAATATTTAGTAAGAAAAATATCTAATACCTATTTCCTAAGTGGATTACTACATTTGTTTAGGATCTTCTCATCAGTATGAGTGTTCATTTATTCATTTGTTCACGTATTCACTCATTCATTTGGCAAATATTTGCTAGCCACCTATGAGAAGATGGCTTGTGCTAGAAACTTGTCATATACTGGCAATAAAAAGGAAACATCATCTCACTTTTTGTGCAACACTCAGTCCACTTTCTGCAATACAGAAAAGATCATAAAGGCCTAAAGAACTCTCTTTTTTAATTGCAAGCTCCTTGGAGCCAGGAGCTATGTAGAAAGCAATAATGCAAGGATGATCCTAAATATACACACAAAAATGCTTTAGTAGCATGCCAAATTAGCATACAACAATTTCAATATTATCATCCTGTAATATTCAACATTTTATTGTTATTAGAGGACAGAGCCCAATTTGATACTCCTTAAGGAGTTTAATGAACTTTATGTAGGATTCATTGGAGGACTCCATAAAAGAAAGAACTGGAAAATTATACTCATGAGGAGAAATTAAAGAAAGTCACATGATTCTGCTTTAAAAAGTGGAGATTTGGACCAGTTTCAAAATAATCCTGCAGGGCTCATTCAAAAAAGTGATTAGCTCTTTTAAATATCTACTAAGGAATGAACACTAACAAATGCATTTTCAGTTCATCAAAATATTTCATTTACTGCATCTGGAGTATAGAGCTCTACTGATGGTGGGAATCAATTAACTTTGGAATATGCTACCAAGGGAAAAATATAAAAGAAGCAAGAACAGAATAATAATTACAGTCTTGAGTTGTCTAATTGTTTCAGAAAGGTATTACCTAGTATAAACCAAAAATGACTCAAGAGCTTTTCTAAGCCAATAATATGTAAAATATTAATAACCACAATCTAATGTATATTCAGCACCTATAGTTCTAACTGGGGGCCGGGACTTAGCTCACTTGGTAGAGTGCTGTTCTGCAGTCTCTGAGGTCCTGAGTTCGATTCCCAGCACCACAAAAATGAGAGAAGGATGTGGCATTCCACTCCCTGGGCAATCCCGAAACAGCCATTGAAAACCCTGTGAGGGTCGCAATGAGTTGGACACGACTCTACAGCACCTAGCAACAACCACAACATAATTCTAAGTATTTTCTGTGCATTTTCTCATTTATTAATGTTGTTGTTGTCAGTACTATTATTAGTAGAGTTGACCATAATGATTGGATTCCTTTGAACGGTCTAGAGTTATGCTTGTTTGGCTAACATAGTTAGTATTAACATTCTCAACTATTCACAAAATTGTCTCTTCAGAAAATAAATTATACAATGACCCTACTTAATATCGATTTTTCCACATAGAATATAAACTGTATAGAGGTTAAATAATTTTCCAGGGTCACATAGGTGGTAATTGGAAAGCTGTGAATTTATGATAAAATGCCTGCATATTCATGATCTGCATTGAGTACTGTGAAAATAAGGAACAGACATAATACCTACCCTCCTGAAATTTCTTACTTAAATCACTCTATATCTATGCCTGGATATAACACAAGCAGTTCTAGACATAAATAGTGAGGAAGCTGAATAACTCAGAAAGGAGATAAAGTAATCTTTATACTACACTTAAAATTATGTTTAATGAATTGGAATCTGTATATGAAGATTTCAATTATCTTCCTCTTTAGAGGACACAGTCTTTCACTAAATCTTAGAAGTAACCAATTGAGAGTGATATTTGAAATTGAAGTTTTAAAAAAAGGCCTTTGGCTTTAAAAAGAAATGTAAGAAGAATGCCCTTGAAACATAAGGAAATGGAATGTGGATCACTGGAGGGAGAATCAGCAGGAAAATATTGAGGAAGTAATCATGAGAGCGGGAGGAAATGAAAAAGAGCATGGGATAAAAAAGTAGCTTTACTAATGGGTCTATAAGCTTCTTCAAATCACCCTTTACCTCTTTTAAATAGGGGAACAGAAGGTCCATATGTAGAATGCAAAGGAACTCCTAGGAAGAGTATGTTTCTTTAATCATCTAAGGGCCACTTGCTATCTACCTGACTTGCCTCTTTTCTCTCATCCTTAATCTGGTGCATTCACAAAACTGTAAATCTATAGCAACAAAAGAACATTTTTGAGACTGCATTTCTTGGCATGATCTGTGGAAGACTGTGCTAAGTGTTCACAAATTCTGCTTTCTTAAACTGGTGACTGTAAACTGCTATTTTCCAAAACCATGTCTCTTTTTAGGATGGACCCTCCCTTGACATAGGAACCTTACCATTTTTATTGTTTTACCCCCTTGTTCTTACGTTCATTAACACCACTTGAGGAACTATCATGGTAAGGAATCAGATCAATTACAGGCTGAGGATGTAAAATGAGATCCTGTGTCTCTTTCTTAAAGGAACTCATGGCCAAATGAAAGAAACATATACACCAAACCACAAGTAAAGTACAATTAATTCTTGTTATTTGCAAAACTTATGTTTGCTAAAGTCACTGTGACAAATGAATTAGCAAATATTGAACTACTTCTAGGGGAAATAAGGGTTAAGTTCCTATGACCTTTTAGTCATAATATTTTTTGTTAGCTGATTAATATATAGCCTTGTTTTAAGTGTGATTTTATTTGAAGATTTTATTTCATACATAGTGTTGATTCATAAATATTGATCTCATTGCCAAGAGTACTTACAACTCATGTTAAATGAATCTTATTAAACAGTCATATTTTCTCCATAAGACACATCTTGACCACTTTGAATTTAGACACACTATGCATTTTGATACTATACATGAAGGTCATTTTGGACAGAAAAATGAGGAACAAAAGGGAAAAAGTATAAAACAAATAACATTGAATAGATGGTGAAAGGACACATGCTTACAGTATCCCCACGCCAAGGCAGAGTATCACCTTGTTGATCTCAGATGACTCAAAGTTCTTCCCGCTGTGCATGTCTTTTGAATATCTCCAAATGTGCTATGCATACTGATTTGGAGATTACATATTTAGTGACTAGTTAAATTAGCATATACAGAATTTATTTATGATGAGATTCCACTATCCAATAAGAACCAAGGTGAGGCTAGATGCTTTATGAACATAGAGAAGTTCAGCTTCATTCAGCTTCAGGAGTGTAAGATTTAAATATTCTTTGAAAAAGTCATTTAATATTTTAAAATGGATTTCCTCATTTTTCTAATGGAAGAAAGACTTCTGTGACCAAATTACTGCATAAGCTACTTTGGCAACATGAGTGAAAACATAAAAAGAAAGACTGAGAAATTTTACAAATATGTGAGTGTCAAACATTTCAATTATCAATCAGAGTTACCTTCCACAAAACAAAAGAAGAAAATAAGAAAGAATGACAAACCAAGTAGATTCATTTGAAATTAAACTCAATACCTGATGTAGTTATTCATTTCCTATTTTATATTTTTATTTCACTTGGATTGCAGCACAAATATCTTTCTTGCTTTTCTCTTCTCTTTCTGGAAGTTCCTTGGCTACCTTTGCTATTCCCTTCTTTTCATTTGCCTCTGGCATCCCTCAGTGCTAGAACTCATCAAGCCTCCTCATTGCTTATTTGGGCCTTTTTCTATTTGTACTCATTTCTCAACTAAAAAACCTGAAATGCTTACCTATTTTATCGAGAACAAGGATAAAACCAGTTTAGGGAATTGAGGCTTTTATAACTTGAGGCTTTCATTGAAAATAACATAAATTTATCCCCAGAACTTAATACAATTGAAAAAACCCACAATAAAATTATAAACAGCACCAGAAAAACC
>VMDO01028538.1:0-23803 GCA_007922755.1 Pedetes capensis
ACATTATGATGTACATTAAAAATTTCTAAAAAAAAAAAAAAACACTCTAAAGAGATCTTTTGCCACAGCTTTTCCTAGAGCAATGCGTCTTTGGATTTCTTGACTGCTGCTAAATCCAAAGTCTAATAAATAATATGGAGTAAATTGAATCACTGTGATTATCATCTAGATTTGTCTACTTAGTAATTAATATGTTTAAAATTGTAATTAGATGGAAATGGTCAAAAAGATTGGGAATAGCCTTATCTACTTCCGTGATTTTCTTTACTCATTTGCAAATTCATAATCTGCAAAGACCAAGAAAAAATCTTGCTGAAGTATACTTTACCAATGAGAAATTATAAAGTACCCTTTGTATCACTGTAAGTGGACATTATAGATTTGCCTCTTAGTGAGTACAAGTCAATAAACACATACAAGAGATAAAAAACTGAAGAAAAGTTTTTCCTTGTACAGATGAGGGGAGGACTGGGGATAACTCCACAGCAACGTATCCTTCTGAACATGAAGGCAAAGGGATTTTATTGAAAGACTCATGCATATTCATATTGGAAAGACTCATAAGAACATGTGAATGTGGGCACATTCCCAAGCATTCTAAGTTTGAGATCATTCTTCATACATCAGAAGTTTAAAAATGGCAGAGAGGAGCCCCCCTCGTAGGCAGAAAATTTAGCATTATAATGAGATTATAATGAGCAGAATTTGCTCTAAGTCACCTAGAAGAGTGACTCAATGATTTGGGCTGCTTCCTTGTGGTTTTCTTTTGAAAAACAACCTGAAGGAATGTTAACAGTCACTTTAAAGGGGTAGCAGCTCCCACCTCCTCCCAATATAGGAACTTGCTCCTAACAGTTTCTACCATAAAATGTACTTATTGGTGTATAAAGATCAGATTTTGAATTGAGCTCATTACTTAATTAGTCCAAGATCACATAATTATCTACTTTGTGAACTTCAATTTTCTTATCTATATGCAATTGGGAGATTGGATGGGGAAATACATGTAAAGGATATTGCAGTGTACTCACTCAGAACTTACATGAACCACTGCAAAACCAGCTGAATTCCATACCACTGAGGCATCTGATCCCCTCACATCTTGGAAGTTAAGCAGGGTCAGGAATGATTAGTCCTTGGATGGGAGATGGCTTGGGAACAACAGGTTCTATAGGCTTGGGAGAAGGACGTGGCATCCCACTCCCAAAACAGCCATTAAAAACCTTATGAATAGCAGAGAAGCAATGACAGTAGTGCTGGGCATGGTACAGTGTTGGGTAGTGTTTTGTTCAATTGTACATAGGGTCATTATCAATCGGACCCAATTCAACAGCACCTATCAACAACTGATTATTGAAAGGAATTATATAGTTGTCTTCTTGACTAAGATTGTTTCATTCAAAATTCTTATGTAAATATTCAAGAAGAGAGCCAGAAGGAGAAACAAGGGGAATCAAAACATAAAATGAAAAGTTGGCCAAGATAATAACAAACTGGTCAAGAATACAACGATGAAGGAAAGGAAAAGACCATGAGTAATAGTTTTGCCTGGCTAAATTGCTGCAGTTTTTCATCTATAATACAATTCTTCAGCATTTATACTGGATAAAACTGGAATTAAGAAAACTGAGTTGAGCGTGCTGGCACACACCAGAAATCCCAGCACTGGGGAAAGGGCCGGATGTTAACAATGACTTTGAGGCCATCCTAGGGTACATAGTGAGACCTTGTACACACACACACACACACACACACACACACACACACACACACACAAATAAAAAAGGAAAAAGAGAAAAAAATTAAAAACAAAACTTGATAGTTTCCATAACAACAGAAGTGGTGGACTAGAAAATTTAGATAAATTACCTATGGGCTGTATGCCTTCAGGCAAAGTACTCAATCCCTCTGGGTTACTTTGTTCATCAGAGATTCTTAAGGCAAATTATGTATATATATTTTCTAGCTTGAATATTTCTACAATATATGATTGTTTGAGTTCCAGTTCCTCTAGTTTAATCAACTAACCTCAGTATTATCTGAGCTATGGGTAACTAGGTCACATTTTTATTCTTTAAATCATTCTTTACTCTCCAATTTTATTACATTTGTCCTAAATCCTCTTTTTACCATGTTCTTAAAGGAGAGATTCTCAGTTGGTTTGTGAAGAAAAATGTCTACTTAAAGAAGATTCTCATAATAAAAGTGTTTTGACCATGAAATTCTTCCTTTATCAACTTCATCAACTTGGATAAATAATGTAATTACCTGAACGTTGTAACCACGAAAAAGAAATAACTAATATCAGGTACACATTTACCATGGATTTAACTAGCCAACCTAAGAGCTGTCTTCAATAATCAATTACCAAATATGTGAGCAAATTCTTGATTAATTTATTAGAATCTCCAACAACCATGTTTTCTTCATCTTTTCTATTAAGAAGAAAGAAAAAATAAAGTCAATGAAGGTGGTTTAAAGAGTAGTTAATTATGCAGGCCTGGTGTCTGACAGCCTAGATTGGAATCCTGGCTCTATACCTCGTGGTCATGTTACATGGCATCTTTGCCTCTTGATTTCCTCCCATATAGAGCGGAGAATGGACACAATTAACAACACTGATCCCGTAGGGGCACTGGGAGTGTTAAGTGAAGATGTTCATATAAAAGGTTTTACCCTATGTTTTGTCACAGAGGAAGAGCTTTAAAAAAATCTGACTGCAAAATGCACACATATACATACCACAACAAAACCTAGAAAGTTAATAAAAACTAAACATTCTAAAACGAAGACTGCCTTATTAATTAGACTCCAAGATCTTAGTTAAATATCAACATCACATATTCACAAGGCAGCTGCTATTATATGCTGCAAAATGTTCCCTTTCCATTGAAATCTCAAACTTTGATTCCTGCCGTTTATGTCGCTGGCCACAGGGATGCACTGTGCTCCTTTCAAAATCTCTTTGAAAGTGTTATCAATTAGGATGATGGGACATTTGGACTGGAACTTAAACTGAGGAAGAACAATCCAAGAAGACAGTGGATTTAGAGTAAGAAACACCTATGACTTAAAAGCAGAGAATACCTGAAAAGAAATCCCAGCTCTCAAAAGCCGCAAAGCCTATCAGTCTCACTCTGAAATGGAGGTGACAACCCTCACCTCAAAGTGAAATTATGGGTTTGAAAGAGGAAATTGGATATAAAAACACAAAGGAAATACTCAACAAACATGTCTTAGAAGAAAATGGATTTGAAAAGTTCCTCAATTTTGCAGAGTCCTTTCTGGAAAGAATTTCACTTTTACGGATTCTCATTCCTCAGATAAATGTTGAGTTCTGTGACCTACAATTACCCTGAAAAATCAGACAAAAGATTGTGATAGTGTGTATGCATGTAGGTAGATAGATATAGATACAGATAGATATAGTCAGATAAAATTTAAATTCAACCATATTGACAACCACTGAAATTAACTCAAATTTTATAACAGGATCCATTCAAAAATATGTTGCAACTTAGATTTTCTCCCCTTAGCCTGAAAAGGGAACAATAGGAACATCCTTTAGTCTTACTCCCGACCTGGAGCTGGGCAGAGAATGCAGTCCTTGCCAGCCTGTAAAATGTTTCAGGGTCCTCCTTAAAGTCTGTGCTTTTCAAAATTGGCTTCTCAGCCTGGTAGATTGAACAGAATCAGCAGAATCTGAGCATAAGGCTTTTCAACGTAAAAGAGTAAACCCTCAGATTTCAGAAATAGTCAAGATTATGTCTTTAAGACATTCTCTAAGCCTTGTAAAGAAATACATTTACTAGAGCACAAGACTAGTCAATATTCAGAGATTCAATAAAAAGACAGGCTGATCAAGACATATGATGTGGCACATTTTCTCCTCCAATCTGGGAAACAGTTTTGACATTTCCCTTTTTGCTGTAACATAATGCACTTTCAATATCGTAGCAGAATCCTCTCAAGATGAAGTCATTTATCACAAGACTGTTTGAGCTATCTAGTCTGATCCTCAGATAAGAACTATTGGTGGACTCTAAAATGTATAATTGTAATTAGGATTTGTCTCTAACATTCTGATCCTTCTTTCCAATACTGGCTCCAGGTTACCAATATACATTCCAGCAATTTCTATCCTAAGCCAAGGATACTCTTATAATTCAGTAGTAGCTTTTGTTGTACTTCTAAAAAATGAGGTTTAAGATCACATGGGTTTTAGCTGAAAAAAAAAATTTGTGTCAATAATAAAAATAATAATAGCATTTTTGAGTGAATGTGAGACACTCTGCCAAATGTCTTAATTGTAGTTTGGTTTTCACTAATATTTTGACAAGAAGATACTTTTGTCCTCATTTTATTTTATTTTTTATTTTAATTTTTTTCCATATTGGAGGGTTAAAACCAGAGGCATATTTGCAAGCACTCTACCACTGAGCTATACCCCCAGCCTGTATTTTAATTTATTTTCTATTTTTTATTTGAGGCAGGGTCTCACTAAGTTATGCTGGCTGTCTTTGGCCTTGAACTTGTGATCCTCCTGCCTCTGCCCCTGGAGAGTCTGGGATTATAAGTGTACATCAAAATGCCCAGCTACATATTTGTCCTCATTTTAAAAGTGGAGAAACTTAGAAACCATAATCATAACCACAATCATAGTGCAAACTGTCATGTGAAAGCTAAAAAGCAACAACAAAACTTCTGAGGTTTTCTATGGACTGGTATAATTAGAAAAATAAGAAATGAAATTCAGAGCAGAAGTATTTTAAATTTAATGAGAGGAATTCCACTTCTAATAAAATGTATTAAATGTATTTTCCCTAATTATTTTGCTAAGTACAACTAAAAACCCTGGTTGTTACACATAAAACAAACATTAAAACCCTGAATGCTGGAGATAAGAAGGAATACTAAGAGCCTCAGAAGTGAAGGAATGCCATGAAAGTGAGTTCCCTAGGTTGTCCTTTTGCCTCATAAATGCCAGACTTAGAGCTGAGGAAGCCAGAAGTTGAAAGATGTCACCTGGCCCAGACAAAGCAAGCAAACAAACAATAGCCTTCTCTCCATAGCCAAAGGACAAGAAAAGGGCAGCTTAACAAGACAGAAAATTTGTGGGCAATAATTGTTCCATTTCATAGAATTCCCCAGAAAAAACTGTGACTCCAAATCTGCCTTTATTAGTAAAGGCCAAGCAGAGAACCTAGATGTCAACCTTCACCTATCTGCAGTGGGGTATAGTGACCTCATTGATGGGGTAGTGATAGAGAAGGTCATGTCAGGAGCGGCATCTTTCATCTCTACCAGTAATGAGAACTTCCTTCCCACAGGAGTGAGACCTAATGAAGAACCTGAAATTTCTTCCACATTTGGGAGAATGAAATTCTTTATTTTCTCTCTCTGTATTGATATGGTGTCCCAGGAAACCTAAGGGATCATTAGAAATGTCATCATGGCCCCGCAGTAATAAGGTCAATCATTCAATCTTGGTGTAAGTGGAGAAGAAGTAACAAATCATACAAACCTCACCCAAAAGAAAAAGATAAATGGGGACCTAATAAAGATCTAGAAAACTGATTCCCACTCAGCATTAATAAGATTCACATATCAGGTATTAATGGAAGCCAAGAGGGGAAGCTGGATGTTTGCATGCAGTAATGATGCACTCCTACTTTCTCCTGATGCTAGTGTAATGTCGGAAGAAGCCAGCTGAAACAGAAATATATTTAAGATCTTTCACCTCATAATATAGTACTCACAATGTCCAGGTTTCGAAAGTAAATTACTTGCATTTCTAAGAACTTGGAAGACTTCACATTGAATAAAAGTAATTATCAATAGATTCTAACATTAAGGTAATCGAGATATTAGAGTTATGTGGCAAATATTTTAAAGTAGCCATAGGAAAATAAATGTTTTAACAAGTAATAGTAAACATGCTTGCACCTAATAAAAACTAGAAAGTTGTAGCCAGAGATAGAAATTCTCAATGAAGAAATAGAACACTTAATGGCAAATCAAAGAGAAATCTGTAACTACAAAAAAATCCAGTAGCTTAAATAAAAGTCAATGTATGTGCTCAACAGCAGAATGGAAGAGAACAAAGAAAAGATGGATGAGCTTGATAACAGAACAATAGACATTATCCAATCTGGACAACAGAAAATAGACTTTAAAAAACAAACAACAGGCATGATAGCACATGCCTATAATTCTAGCACTCAGGAGGCTAAAGCAGTGCATCATGAGTTTGAGGACAGCCTGGGCTATATAATAAGACATTGCCTCAAGATAAATAACTAACTAAATAAATAAACAACTCTTCATAGATTTGTCAGATTATAACAAAATATCTAACATTCATGTCATTGGAAATTCTGAAGAAGAGGAGGGAGGAAGCAAAAAAAAATACATGAAGAAATAATGGCTAAAAACCAAATTTGATAAAATATATAAACCTATATTTCAAGAATCAGAGTGAAACTGAGGATAAATCCAGAGGTCTAATCCAAAATACACTATAATCAAATTTCTGAAAAGTAAATACCAAGCCAAAAACTCTTGAAGGTAGAAAGAGAGAAATAACTCTTCATAGGGTAAAAATATTACAAGTTACAGTAAATATATTACAAATTCCGGTGATTTTCTTATGAGAAACTGTGCCAAAAAAGTGACATTTTTTTAATACTGAGAGAAAGAACCGTCTTCCTAAAACCCCATGTGAACACACTCTCAGGTGAGGGAAAACTACGATAATTTGTGAAAAGTAGGTCTATCCTAATAGCAAAAGGAATTTCTCTAAATAGAAAACAAATGATCCTTTAAAAGCCTACAAATACCACAAATGAAGAAAAAGTAATCAGAAGCATAAAATCAAGATAAATTAAAGGTAATTACTTTCTCTTCTTGAATTTCCTAAATTATGTTTGACATGTCAAACAAAAATTACAATACTGTATGATATGTTTCTAAATATTTACACAGAAAATATTTAAGGAATGAAGAGAAGATGATCTTCTGTATTCAAACTGATAAAATGATGATATCATTAGACTACAGTGATTTATAAATTTGTAGAGCAACAGAAAAGTCATACAAAGAGAAAGACAAAATTACTACAAATAGAACAAAATCATTTCAAATGTCAGTGAAGGAACCCATAAGTTCACTAAGAAAAAAAGAAACTCAAATCAATGCGAATAGTCACAATAAAACACAAAATGGCAGACTTAAACTCTGCAAATAACCATATTAAAAGTAAATAGAATATACCAACTAATCAGTGTGGTCCTTAGAAGCAAGGGTAGCTAAACTGCATCTTATATATTTTGGACATGTCAGGAGGGACCAATCCCTGGAAAAGGATATCATGTTTGGGAGGGTAGTAGTAGCAAGTCAATCTTCAACTAGATGGATTGTCACAGTGTCTACAATAATGGGCTTAAACATAAAAAAGATCATGTGCCTGGCACAGAATCAGGGAGTGCTTTGTTCTGTTTTACATAGGGTTGGTATTAGTTGGACATTAATTGATGACACCTAACAACAACAACAACAACAGAAGACAGAGATTAACAGAATGGATTGAAAAACCAAAATATGGCCCATTATAATTGTGAATGACTTCACTATAATGATATACTTAGGGGATTAAAAAATAGAAAAAAAAGATATTTCATGCAAACATTAGTCCAAAAAATAGGTAAGAGTGGCATGTCACTTTATGATAAAATAGATTTAAGGGCAAGGAAAATTACCAGAGATGGAGAAGTACAAAAGTACAAAATGCAATTATTGACAAATGTGTTAATCTACCAAGCAAACATAAAAATCCTAAATGTGTATGTACCAAATAACTGGTTTATGAAATATGTAAATCTAAAACTGACCAAATTTGAAGGAGAAATAGAAAATACATAATTATAGTTGGAGATTTCAAAGCTTCTCTCTAAATAATTGATAGTATAAGTAGGTAGGAAATCATCAAAGATAGATAACTTAACAACACTACTAACAGTAGTAAAATAACACCAATTCTACATAATCTGTCCTAGAAAATAGGAGACAGAAACATTTCTCAGTTCATTTTATGAAGTGAGTACTAATCTGATTTTCTGGCTTGAGTAAGAAAAAAATAGTACAAAAATGAGGAGAAGGAATTAATCTGAAAAAGTATAAAAAAGAAGAAAGAAAAGAAAAAGAAGACTAATATCAGAGTTCTTCAAAGGAACAAACAATTTATGTGTGTATGTGTAATAGGATTTGACTGGCCTTGGAACCTGCAATCCTCCTGTCTCCACCTTCTGAGTAACTGGGATTACAGGCATGCACCACTGCATCATGCTTAGCTTTATTCATAATAACCCCCAAACTGGGAAAAGCCCAAATATAATCCAAATATCCTACAATGAATGAGTAAACTGTGGCATATCCTGGTCATGGGATATGACTCAGCAATAAAGTAGAATGAATTAGATCCAGAGATCTAATCCAAAATTTACGAAACAATCCATATTTGTTGTTGTTAGATCCCATTGAATTGGATCCAGCTCATGAGAATGAAACATGAACATCAGAATCAAACACTAACCACCACTGTGCTGTGCACTCGACCTTTTTGTGTTTGAGCCAGTTGTTGCAGCCACTGTGTTTCTTCACATTTTGAGTCATGCTGCATCAGCAAAAGGAGGTCCCAGAGGCTTTACTCTATTACTGTTGTTCAGGTTGACTCTACTTTGAGGAGCCAACTCTTCCCCAGTCATTTCTTGAATGCCTTCCAGCCTAGGGGCTCATTTTCCAGCCCTATACTTAACAGGGCTTCTCTGTTATTCATAGGGTTTTCAGTGGCTAATTGTTTCAGGGGTGGGCAGCTAGGTTCTTCTCTTTAGTCTGTCTTAGTCTGGAAGCTCAGCTGAACCCTGTCCACCATGAGTGGCCCTGCTGGTATCTGAAATACTGGTGGCATAGCTTTCAGCATCACAGCAACACGCAAGCCCCCACAACACGATAAACTGACAGACATGAGGGGGAAATGATAGATAAATGCCAAAAACTGGATGCATCTTCTGAGAATTATCCTTTGCCTCCTTTCCCCCTCTCTCACCCTCCCTCCCTCTCTCCCCACCTCAGTGCTAGGGCTCAAACCTAGGGCCTCCCACATGCTAGGCAAGTGCTGTATCACTGACCTATACATTCAGCTCCTGACAATTGTTCTCAGTGAAAAAAAAAAAGCAATCTTAAATGGGTACTTACTGTTAGACTCTTTACTGTAGACTTTTGAAATGACAAAATTATGGAAATATAGAGAAGAAATTAGAAACTGCCAGTGGTTTGGAGGAACTAGGATTAAGGCAGCAGTGATTATGGCTATAAAAGTACAACGAGAGGGATCCTTGTGTTCATAATGTTTTGCATCTTACCAAAGCCAATATCTTGTTGTGATATTCTACAGATTTGCAAGATATTTCCACAGAGTGAAACTGGGTGATGATATAAAATATTTCTCTATTATTTGATATAACTGAGCATGAATTTATAGTTACTTCAAAATAAAAAAGCTAAAACCCCCAAATGAGGGAGCATTGAACAGATATGAACTTCAGTAAATTGTCACATTGTTGTTGTTAGGTGCCATCTAGTCCGTATCCGACTTACAGCTACCCTCAGGGTTTTCAATGGCTATTTCGGGATTGCCTTGGGAGTGGATTGCCAGGTCCTTCTCCCATTTTGGGGGTGCTGGGAATTGAACTCAGGGCCTCAGAGACTGCAGCGCAGCGTTCTACCAACTGAGCTAAATCCCAGCCCCAAAATTGTCACATAGCAATATTAATTTTAGTTTTGAAACATGTGCCAGATTTATGTGATGTTAGTAAGAGAGGCCATATGTAAGGTATATTAGAAGTCTTCTAAAGTCTTGCAAAGTAACAATCTTATTAAGTATTTAAATATATGCATATATAAGCCAGGCATGGTGGCACATACCTGTACTCCAATGTCTTGGGAGTCAGAGGCAGGAAGATCACAGATTTGATGGCAGAGGCAGCCTGTGTAACTTAGTGAGACCCTGTCTCAAAATAAAATATAAAAATAGTGGGCTGAGGGTGTAGGTCAGTGGTAGAGTGCTTGCAAAGCATACATGAGGCCCTAGGTTCAATCCCCTGGTACTGCAAAATAAATAACACATATATATATATATATGAGAATATATGCAGGTATGCACATTTATTTGATATGCCCTTTCAAAATGTTAATTTCATCTATAAAATAATCATGTCGTTGCTATGCTGGAATATATATATATATGATATATATATATATATATATGATATATATATATATATCATATATATATGATATATATATATGATATATATATATATATATGATATATATATATATATCATATATATATCAGAATACTGAAACAATCCATATTTGGTGGAATTTTTAGGCTACGATATTGGTAATGAAAAAATCATGTCAGGTGCCCATGTGTAAAACCTGATTATCACCTGATATTTTTATTTTAAAGAGAGAAATATGTGGGAACATACATGCATATATGGATATGCTTTTAAAAGATCATAAGCAAGGTTTATCAGGTGCTCTGTTGTTGTTGCTAGGTGCCCATCAAGTGGGTATCCAACTCATAGCGACCCTACATACATTATTGTTAGTGCTTCTCTGCTATTCATAGGGTTTTCAATGGCTGAATTTTGGGAGTGGGTTGCTGGGTCCTTTTCCCAAGCCTATAGCACCTGGTCTTTCCAAGCAGTCTCCCATTTAAGTACTAACCAGGCCCAACACTGCTTAGCTTCTGTGATCTGAAGGGATCCAACACCGCAGTGGTAAACCTGCAGGTGTATCAAGCCATCTAACATCTCTCAAAACTCAGATATCATTATGATATTCAGTATTGGAATCCCTCAATATACTCACACAACTGATTTAAAGAAGATATAAAACTAGTCTTTGTTGAAGTGAAATTTTACTCGGCCAGGATATTAGAATAGTTGAAGGAAGAAATGAAGGGAACCAAGTTCATGTCCTCATTCTAGGAGCAGAGCTCATCCCACTACATTTTAACTCTTCATGTGGCTATAAAAGAGAGCTTTCTTTTTTAAATCTTTGTTTTCTCTATTATCTTTTTGACATGTCTTATACATAATGTTCATTAAGCATGAGTTAAGGAAAGTGATATCTTGCCAGGCGCAGTGGCACACACCTTTAATCCCAGCGACTCAGGAGGCAGAGGCAGGAGGATTGCAAGTTTGAGACCAGAGGCAGTCTGCGTAATTTAGTGAGACCCTGTCTCAACAAAAAAAAAAAAAAAAAAAAAAAAAAAAGGGCTAAGGGTGCAACTCAGTGGTACAGCATTTATAAAACATGCAAGCTCAATCTCCAGTACCGCCAAAAAAAAAAAAAAAAAAAAAAAAGGAAGTGAGATATTTTCTGTCTGTGGGACACCTCTCTTTCCTTGGTCTCACCTCCTTCAAAACTTGGCAATTTTCATTCACAGCTTTGATTGATTTAAAATTATGTTTTGTATTTCAGTTTTGTCTGAACCCATATGGCAAAGTCAAAGCTCCAAAAAAATCTGATAAATTCCATCTTGTGCTAGCCATTCCCTGTAGCTTGGTAAAGCTCTGTAAACTTTTGCAGTACTTAATTCTTCTTTGTTCCATGACCAACTATATCTCTACCTTCAAACTTGGATAGGTTTCATAATTGTCTCTGAAATACAGATTAAGGAGTCCAGTATGTTTATTACAAATGAGTTAAGAGAATCTGAGAGCAAATAAACCAACTTGAAAACAGTTTTCAATACAGGAGCAGCATCATATCTTAACATAGGTATTCTTACCTATGAAGGATAACTCTTGGAGGTAGAGTTCAGATTTAGAGTTTATAAATTGTACTATGATAAGTACTTACCAAATAAAATTTATCAAGGACTTAAGGCAAAGCATATATTGTCTTATTAAATGCTCCAAACAACTCTTTGAACTAAATGCTAATATTATCACAACTTAAATTTCCAAATGAGTTTCATTATCAAAGTTTTAAACATTCAATATTTAATTATTTTCCAAAGGTATACTGCAAGTTGGCATTTATGAAGATGTAGACAAAAACATGTATGTAGACTTGATTTTATGTCTGAGTTGATTCTTGAAGAATGTGTGGGATTTGAACAGGCAGGACATGATAGAACATTTTGTTATAAAAGACCATCCTGTACAAAAACCCAAAGGAACTTGTAATTGATTTATTTGGATAGCAATATGGGAAATGTACAGCTGAAGAGCAGTACAAAAACATGTTTGCCACTGGGGATTCATTCCCCTTATTGTATTTCCCAGGACATTTTTAAATAATGAAAATTTCAAGATCATCTTCTGTTGAAATTCAAACAAATAATGGAAGGGAAGTAAAACAACAAGAAACAAACCCCGTAAGACTAAACACAGTATATTAGTTACTTTTCCATCATTGTGACCAAATTACCTGAAATAGACATGATGGCTTCAGAGAGTTCAGTCTGTTATGGGGGGAAGACATGGTGGAGAAGCTCAGTTCACATCATGGCAGGCCAGGAAGCAGAGAGCAAAACAGGAAGTGACCAGGGATAATATGCTCCCAAGGACCCTCTCCAAGTGACCTCCTTTTCCAGCTAACCCCCACCTGTTAAAGTTTCCACAACCTCCCAAAATAGAGGCATCAGCTCGGGACCAATCATTCAAAACATGAGCCTGTGGGGGACATTTCGTATTCAATCTATAACAGAGAGAGTCAAATCCAATAAAGCTGAGGGTGTCTTTGCAAAGATTGGTCCAAAAGTCCAAGATTCTGTCCTAAGTCTTCTCAAAAACATTCATTAACCCTGCTGCAGCCCCTTCAATCTTAAACAAGGGTGAGCTGTGTATCCAGCTCTTTAGACATGTTTTCATGGAGGTGTTCTCTGCCCATGGGGAAATCCAAAGACAAGATATATTTTGATTAAATCAGAGAAGTTTTCAAAAGAAGGAAAGTATGTATGAAGAATAAATCAGTGACTGGATTTAGTTTTAGATGGCTTTTAATGGAAGATAAAACATTTTGGACTTCTCCAGTTGATCGGGAACTGAAATGTGATCCTGTGACCCTCTGGCAGCAGTGTGCATAATGCATTAAAGAGGGATCAGAGAGAGGGACACCAGGTAGATCTTCTTGGCCTAATTGGTTGAAAGTGAACATGAGTTTTGATCTCATTAACATGCTTTGCTCTTTATTAGACTTTATGTCCAGTGGCTCATTAATTCCCTGTTGATATAGCCTCAGGCTGTGTTTCTTCATCAGTGAGTTCATCAGTAAAGATTTTTCTCTCTCTCTTAAAACTGTATCAGTATCTCACCTCATTGGGCTATATAAAATTTGCCAATTCCTTTGTGCACACCTCTGATTGATAAGAGAGTCCAGTTTTAAATGTTAACTTAAAACTTGAGACAAAAATAAATGTTATCTGAGCTGACTTAGATATTTCCAACATCTGAGACTTTCCACAATCGAGATATGGTTTCTTTGTACTTATTGATTTTTTTTTTTTGAGGTACTTGTGGGTTGAACCCAGGGCTTTGCACATAGTCTACAAGTGCTCTACCACTGCATTACACTCCCAGCCCATTTTTTTATTTTTTGAGTCAGGGTCTCACTAAATAGCACAGGCCTCTGGCCTCAGGCTCACAATCCTTTAATCTCCCCTTCCCATGGTGCTGGAATTACAGCCATGTACCAATACATTCGATTCTAGTGATGTTGATGGGGAAGGTGACAACTTTAGGGATTACTTTTATTAGTCAATGTGATTATTTGATGGGAAGAGATGGACTAGGATAAGGCAAAACCTTAGGTATTTTCCTCTTTTTTTCTTTTTTTTTTTCTTTTACTAAATCAAAATTATAAGATGTTTACATCTCTTGCTATATACAACATGTAAAATAAAAATAAAATCTCCAGTAAGAAGATAAAAGCAGAACAAATGGAAAATGAGGCTTAGAGCAAAAGTGCAGATAACAGTAATACCCACAATGATTGTCCTGAAAACCTGCCACCTTTTATGTGATGGGCCATCAATTACTTGACCTCTGAACTTTCTTTTAACCAATGCAGGTATAGTATGCCTTTTCAATACCTAATTGAAGAAAGCAAGGGAAAAGTAAACAAAATACCAACACATATTCAGAGCATACCATTTAAGTTTCAATCTCTTCAATATCCAGTGGTACTCACAGGAATATTAGAGATTGTAATAAAAATTATTCTTCAAAAATATCCTTGCAGAACAGCTACCCCTCCAATGAATCTCATATTTTCTCAGCATAAGGCTGAAACATTTCGATAACATTAGTGTCATGAGAATGAAGGGTTGAAGGAGGAATATAATAAGAGTGTAATCTATGTAATATAAAATACATAGATTTTTCATTTTAAATAAAACAAGAACAGGTTTTAAAGCAAATATTCTGAACCTCAAATGATGTTGATCTCCAGAGAAGTTTCTTAAATGCATGGTTAGGCCCAGCCCCAGATTAGAATTAGAACATTCCATCCTGAACTGAGTTGGATTTTTAGATACCATAAAGCTAAACTGGATACAAACCAAATGGCTGTAGAAACAATTAACTAATTTGTGATCCAGTGATGATAAATAGGTCCAGCTTAATATTGGGAGACTTTGCCAAAATGATTGACTTAGACTTTACAATAAATAATTATAATTTTTGACTCGTTAATTGTAGTTTCTTTATTTGCCTAGTAAATACCTAATTGATTTGTTTCTCAGAAGAAAAGTTAAACACAAGGCATTTTTTGGAAAAAGAGACAAAATGGCAAAAGAAGATACAATCACTGTGTCTCCTATCTGCCTACTTTTGGGAGCTGGGGAAGTGACTGGTTCGGTAGGTGGGACATTGTTGTTGTTGTTAGGTGCCATGGAGTCGGTATCCGACTCATAGCGACCCTCATAGGGTTTTCAATGGCTGACTGTTTCGGGATTGCCTTGGGAGTGGATTGCCAGGTCCTTCTCCCATTTTTGTGGTGCTGGGAATTGAACTCGGGACCTCAGAGACTATAGCACAGCGCTCTACCCACTGAGCTAAATCCCAGCCCCAAGGTGGGACATAGAACATATTAAAGACAAGGTTCTTCTTCATAGCCTTAGACGTGGCTGTTGCAAGTTATAGAACTATAAATTGGATCCCATCCAATGGAAGTTAAAAAATGAGAGTTTTATTTCTTCCTTTCTCTACTGAAGATTTTCAGCATCTTAGTTGCAGAATTTCACCATTATTTACCACAGGTGTGTTGGTAATTATGATATATTATAAACAGTTATGTTGTATAATGGTCCTCAACATCTTCCACCTGTGACCTGGTACCTGCACACCAAGCAGTCATGCAAAACAGGAAGAAACATAGGCTGCCAAATTATAGTAAAAATATTTTCTTTTTCTTCTTCTAGATGTGCCATGTTCTTAGGGTTTTAGTGGTTACCTAGGTTTTTATTTTGTCTGTTTTCAAAATTGTTTCACTTAAATGCATTTTTTAACCTTAAAATATCAACAATTTTAAACCTTCCTAAATGACATGCATGCTTCATTGTCTTCTTAAAGCAAGTTAAGATAAATGTACATTTATTTTCTAAATGACCCAGATCTTATTGTATCACTAATTAGACCATGATGAAATGAGACCCATCAGTGAGTATTAATGATGCAAAAGCAGCTTTTGCCTGTGCTAAGTGGTCACATACATCTGTGTCTTATGAGCTCTTGACTTTGCTTTATAATAACAATAACAAAATCTCCCACATTACGGGTACAACTGCTTTTCATGGGTTCTCCTACCAGTATCAGTGTTCCTACATTTAGTTTCATTTTATCCCTTTTATAATGGACACCACATTTTTTAAGCATACCAACTAGAATAGCAATAGCATTGGTGACATTTGTCACCTACATTACTTTTCCAGTACATAATGTATCTCAGGAACTCTATTAGAAACTTCTAGGATTTCATTGTCCTTCACAATTGCTTATGAGGTAGTTATTATTAACACAGGTGAGAATAAGAATTCAAAATTTTCAAGAGAGGTAATAATGTGATGTTCACAGAGAAACACATGCAGACAAATAAAAGAACCACAAGATATTCTTTGGAAAGAAATCTACGGGAGCATCTGCTGCATGCATAAATGAACTAAACTGAATATTTCTAAACAAAAAGCTGGAATCCCACACAGGAAATTCCCTAGACACAAGAAATTTGCATCTAAATCAAAATAATTGGAAATTGTTTTAAAAACATAATCCGTATCTAATTCTGTCCTATTTATGCTAACTACTGTTGAAATTCAACCAAAATGGCAGAGGGCGTCCGTAGATGTGGTTAAAAATAAAGAAGGGGACAAAAAGTCATGATGAGAATATTGGCATAGGTGCTGCAGGTGCTGTTAAGGGGCGTCAGAGATCAATGAAAGGAGTTGGCCTTTGGACCAAAGGTAGCTGTTGGCATATTTATTTCAGGGGGCACAGGGCAACATTCAATAGGCAAGTGGTTGTGCTGTTCTGGGGATCCTGGAAATGAGAGAGAGGCAGAAGTAAACCAGCAGAAGAGAGACAAGAATGCAACCTAATGCTGTAGCATAGAACCCAAGGAACAAGATCAGACAGGGGAGATTGAATTATTCTCTGGAAAAAGAATAACCAAGAAGTATAACATAATTTTGGTGACTCTTCCATGTGAGAATGTGGGTTGAGCCCCGAAAGTACTGGGAGAACACCATGTTTGTGGGAAATTCCAGTCCCCCTTGACATTTAAAGTGCTTCTTGACCACTCTGGGAGAACAGCCCATTGAATTAGCCTGTGCTGCACCTAAGCCCACTGGCATTTAACCTAGGTATTTTTCATTTTACTCTTTCTTTCTTTATCCTTTATATTTGCCAGTAGGCACCACTGTCTAAATTTCCACTTTGACTTCTCTCCCTAGTACTTCTAGTTCATTCCTCACTATTATTGGCTGTCTCACCAGCCTCATATCAGAGTCTCTTACAGTTCAAAATGTTCATTTCAGGCAGGTGTGATGGTGCCAGTCTATAACCACAGCACTCAGGAGGCTGAGGCAGGAGGATCACAAGTTCAAACCCAGCCTGGTCTATATAGTTTCTCTATTGTTTACCATCCTCAAAGGCAACTTTCCAAGGGTACAGCTATAGACTGGATATCTAAGAGTGAGTCAATATCAGGAAGTGCTTAGATGCATGTGAAATTTTTCAATACCAATAATTATTTGGTTCATCAAGCTTTTTGGCATCAGAGTCTAAAGGAAACATCTTGTTTTATGTTTTTATGTGTCAAATAAACTATTATTCCATTTCACAGTTGGTAACACTTAGAAAACTTGTTATCAAAAAATTATACCCTTACTTTGTTGTGTAAATAAATCTAAAATATTTTGGGGACAGAAGACCCAGGGAATTTGTGGAAAGGGAAACATTTGTGTTAACAAAATGTATCACATGTCTACAATGGAAGTCCCTCATTTCTCACTTTCTCTCCTCTTCCCTCTCTGACTTTGGATTTAGTTTGTTTTGTTGTTTTATAAGCTGTCACAGCACTAGATGCAGATTGAAGCTCCAGGCAATCACAATTAAATCAGGAAAAAGATATGCATTCACCAAGGTTAACACAAGCTGCAGTTTAATCAGGGTGAAACAAGCAGATACATCCAAGGACCTCAAAATGAAAACAACCATTTCAATCACATTCTTTTTATTCTCCCACCACGCCCCCACAATAACCTGGAAAACATTCCCAATCAAAAGCTAAATCAATATAAAAGTCATGAGCATTTTCAAGCCACAAATGTAATATGTCATTTAAGTTTATGGGCTTTTGATTTCAAAACAGACATGATAGTATTAAAGACAAGTTTTTAATTTAATTTAATTTATTTTAATTTTTTTGCGGTACTGGGGTTTGAACCCAGGGCCTTGCACTTGCGTGCTTTGCAAGTGCTTGGCCACTGAGCTGCACCTCAGCTCTTTTTTTTTTTTTTTTTTTTTTTTACTGTTTTTGAGACAGGGTCTCCTAAATTATGAAGACTGCCTCTGGTGTTGAATTTGTAATCCTCCTGCCTCCACCTTCCCAGCCAGTGGGATTATAGGAGTGTGCCACCGCACCTGGCTAAAGACAAATTTTGAGACAGTCGAAACCTCCTATATATAAACTATAGACACATGTATAAAATTGATGTTGATTTAATTAACATAAATACTTATAATGATCTCAATTATTTTATTCTGTGTTTGGATATGTTTTCCTTATATTTGGCCTGAGGATATGAATTGTAATTTATTTAAATACCATTTGGTGCTGTCTCTGAAAGCTTATGAGTATTATATGTAAACAGATATACATATGATGAATATATTGATGATTATAATCAAGTATAATATCCACATAAACTTTGTATTACTAGTTTTTTTACATTTCATTGTTTTCATCATCATCTATTATTATTTAAGTAAACTCTTATTTTATTTGGGTACTTTCAATCTCTATAGTGAGCTATCCATATTAATACCAGACTTGTCATCCTTGAAAAAACTTATTACTGTTTGTCTCAAAAATGTTCTATGGCTCCCAGTTCCTATAAACTAAACTGCAAACTATATCTTAATAACTAAAATTGTCCATGTTCTGCCTCATGCTGTGTTTCCTCTGATTAAATCACCTCACCATACTAATGGGAGAAGGACCTGGCAACCCCCTCCCAAAAATCAATCTGCCATTGAAAACCCTGTGAACAGCAGAGAAGCACTGACAATAGTGTTTCCCCTGTTGTACAGAGGGTCACTATGAGTCGGATACCGACTCGACGGCACCTAACAACAACAACAACAACACCATACTAAATTCTAACAAACTTACCCTATAGAGTCCTGATCATGTCAGATTTGACCAAGCTTCTGAGCCTTTGTTGGTGCTGCTGTTAACAGTACCTTGGATCAGTATTTTCACTGCTTCCATAATTATGTCTCCTATGCTTCCCTCAAGACTGAAGTCATTGTCATCGCCCCTGTGGTTACCTATCTGATGCTCCCAGTCACACTTACTTCTTCCTCCCTTTACACCCATCATCAGTACTATGCTTATACTTTTTGAAATGGTACTTTTTATTCCCTTGAATTACCCTTGGTCATTTACACATACATTTTGATCTAAACTTTTAACATAGTATCATGGTAAATAAATGGTTGCATGCCATTTGATTCCATATTCTACCTCCACACATTTAAAATACTGGTGGTTTTTGTTAGGTTTGCATTTATTCAAATTTTAATCCATTTTTAACCTGTTTATGCAATAATTTACTCATTGTCTCCCACATAAATATTGAGCTCCTGTATGTGATGCCAGTGACAATGAAGACACAGTAAATAAACAGGTTTAATACTGTTTTCTCATTTCAATAACATCCTAGTCCAAAAGGCAAATGTTAGCAAGAAGTTGCAATGAAGCCTGTGGTGTTAGGCATGGGTGGAACACAAGGAAAAAGAGAATTACATGGTCTAGGGGCCATCAAAGTCCACCTTGAGAAAATAACCTTTAACTTGAAGCTGAAATGATTAAGAAGCATTCACCAGTCTAAGAAATGGACGGAAACAAAAAGGGATGTTTAAATAACCTATGCACTCTGAAGAAGAAAGAGAATGTGGGAATCTGGAAAGATGAAAGTGGGTATTTATAATTGTTTTCTGAAAAAGAAGGGGGAAGAAAAATAATGAAAGTGCAAGACAGAAAGAGCCTGGAATAAAAGTTTTATGTCATAAGACCTCATGAGAAGGTAGGAAAGTCATTTAAGTTCAGAGTCCCAAGCAGTATGAGGATTTAAAAAATAAGTTATTATATCCTACCTTCTCCAAAAGAGGATTTACAAATGCTGTTAAATAATAGTCAAGTTGTAAGTAAATAAGGGAAGAAGTAAGTGTCTCTTTTTCAAACATCTATGCTAAAAATACCAAACATGTTTGCTATTACCCAACAACACCATAACTGGGTGCTTAATTGGCTGTCTGAAAATCTATCCACATTTAATTCCGCACCTCAGCTTAAGACCCACACCTAATTGGTGTCCTGTAAATAATAATTGAAGGATAGTAATCATGTAAAATTTTGTATAACTTCCCAGATGTGTAGAAATTGTCACCTTGCCCACTTAACGGAGCCATATGACAGCTTCTCCTTTTATTTCTTACATCTGTCTTGCACATTTCTGCTTTCTTAACTTCAAGCTCATATTAATACCATAAAATCAGCCCTAAGGGCACTGCTGGGTGACAAACATCCTCCTTCTACAAATGGTTCATATCTTCACTCCTACACCATTACTACTCAGAGTCCATTATTTTCAAAAATGTCTGAAATTAAAATTTTTGCTTTCCTCCTCTATCATTCAAGATTTATTCTCTTAAAACTTGCATTCAAGTGAGAACCAGTTATTATCAAATGTCAATTTTTTGTCACTGTCTAAAGCTTTTCTCATTGTTTTGTTTCATTTCTGCATGTTTTCCTTAGAAGGAGTCTTCCTCAAATCAGCTACTTCATCTTCCTCTCTTAAGAATCCTCTCCACAGTCATGCCAACTACTGGTCATCTTGATATGTTTAAGCAAGTCACAGAACAGATGGGTCCCAGTGTCCCAATAACTGTCCACAGGAGTAATTGCCAAAATAGTCTTTAATGATTTGAAGTTTGCCTCTTTATGATCTTTGTAACTTTTTTTCATTTGAAACATAATGTGGTCGAGGTGACAGGGACAGTTTCATTATCCCTTGTGACTGACATTTGTTTGTTAACCTCTATCATTTGTTCCATGGAAATGTAATTAAACAACCAATATTTCTGAGATTTTATGGATAGCCTGTATTTCTCAATGCTGTTGGGCTTGCACTTCTCTCCACAGTCATTCTCATCCAAGCCTCACTAGTTAAGGGATAAATGAGCTCTTTCTCAATTCCTTCATACCATTTAATGCCATGATTTGCTGAATGCTGTTGCTAGGTGCCGTTGAGTCAGGTCTGACTCATAGTGACCCTTCGTACAACGGAACAAAACACTCCAGGACACTGTGCAATGACTGGCACAATGTCAGTGCTTCTCTGCTATTCATAGGGTTTTCAATGACTGATTGTTTTGGGATTGTTTCAGGAGTGGGTTGCCAGGTCCTTCTCCAGTTTTTGTGGTGCTGGGGATAAAACCAGGGGCTCAGAGAGCTCAGGGTAGCACTCTACCAACTGAGCTAAACTGATTTGGACTACTATAATAATATATGTTGTGGTTAGGTGTCATTGATATGTTATTACTGTTGTTGTTAGGCGCCGTCGAGTTGGTATCCAACTCATAGCGACCCTATAGGGTTTTCAATGGCTGACTGTTTCAGATTGCCTTGGGAGTGGATTGCCAGGCCCTTCTCCCATTTTTGCGGTGCTAGGAATTGAACTCGGGACCTCAGAGACTGCAGCACGGAGCTCTACCAACTGAGCTAAATCCCAGCCTGTCATTGATAAAGGAAGGATTTATTTCTCAGCAACACATAAGGTTCAAACTGAACACTTAACATTTTACTCCTCAGAAGTTCTTTCCTTTTTTTCCTTTCCTTTCCTTTGCTTTCCTTTCTTTTCCTTTCCCATTATCCTTCTCAGTCTCTGTCTTCTTATTGGTTTGTCTTCTTTCTCCACTATTTTCTCTATCTTCTGCCTTTTCACTGACATTATGGGGAGATTCTGCTCATCTTCTTTTTTCCTATTCTTCTTCTTCTTCTGTCTCCACCTTCTGCACCATGTCTGTCTTGTCTCTTGTTGTTGTTAGGTGCCATTAAGTTAGGTCCCACTCATAGTGACCCTCACAGGGTTTTCAATGGCTGATTCTTTCAGGATTGCTTTGGGAGTGGATTGTCACATCCTTTACCTGTTTTTGTGGTGGTAGGGATTGAACCCACGACCTCAGAGAATGCATAGCAGCACTTTACCAACTGAGCTAAACCTTAGCCCATCTCACTTTTAGTTCCTGTTTATAAATACAGGAAATGGGACTCAAAGAAGTTAAGTGACTTGTGCAAGGTTACCTGGTTAGCAAGTAGTGGAACCAAGATTCACATTCTGGATTATTGAACTGTTTTAGAATAAAATTTACACTATTTTCAACAGGGTCAGTGGCCATAGTGCCCTAGTGTCCTATTCCTCCTGATTTCGGAAGCTAAGTAGAGTTGGTCTAGTTAGTTCTTAGACAGGAGACCACCTGGGAATACCAGGTGCTACAGGCTAAGGAGAAGGACCTGGCAATCCATTCCTGAAATAATCCGCCACTGAAAACCCTGTGAATAGCAGAGAAGCACTAACACAGTGCTGGGCATGGCACAGTGTTGGAAAGTGTTTCATTCTGTTGTACATAGGGTCACTATGAGTCAGACAAGGCTCAACAGCACCTAAAACAAAAATCTGCAACAGTAGTTCTTCACATGTCATAGTTCAAGATAATTAGGTAGTTCTCAGCAAAACTTCTGGACCCCACTTTCTCGATACATGGCAAAGTGATAGCAAACATTCACATAACACTTTCTAAGTGTCAGGTGGTTTTCAAAGCCCTCTGTATCCACTACTGTATTTAATTCACAGGCAACTTAAGTAGAACATATTTTTATTATTCAGATTCTAAAAATAAGCATGCCCCCACATATAAAGCTCAAAGAACCTACTCTAGGTTGCTTAAGTAGTAGGCAGCAGAGCTAGGACTCAATTTCACACACTTTTGATTGCCACCTTCATATTCTGAGCCATCATAGTGAGCTATTGAACCAAGCATTGTGGGTGTCTTCTGACTAGCTCATTCAGTATGGCGTGGCTAGTGTTTCTTAGGCTTCCATTAGCTTATTTGGCATGAATTCTAGAGACTGGGCTAGACAATGAAAAATATGTCCTTTCTCTGTCCTCAAGCTTACAATCCAATAAAATGAATGTAAACAAGTGCATTCAATAAAACTTAATATGCACACATGTCTCATTAGATACTATGAAGGTGTGGGTATGTGTGGATTTTGTAGACACTTGGGGATGAGCAAAATCAGTGCTAACTCATAGAAGGTAGTAAAATATCTTGGAGAAAAAGTTGATTCCAACCTTGAAAGACAGTATATGTTATCAGGGCAGCATGAAGTGGAAGCTTGATAAGTACAGTGTCCACGAGAGTCTTTAAACAAACTGCATGATATATGACCTAAAAGAATGAAACCAAATAGAAGGCAACTGTTTCAAGCTACTTTGAATTGAACAAAATTAAAACTCCTTTGACACATTTGCGTAGCAGCAATTTTAAGCTTGTGCATATACATCTATTTTTGTTAGATTAAAATTAACTTTGCTAATTCTTGCCTATGATGTTTTCCTGTTAGTGAAAAATTGATGGATTGTGTACATTATGCTATTTGAAAGTGTGATCAGTGTGTTATGGGTAACTTACTAGTGAATTGAACTAAAGGTACACCTTTAATACTGAAGCAAATAAGGACAAGCTGCAAACTGTGTGACACCCGACTGAAGTTATTCCTATAAATTAAAACTTTACTAGCTTTACTAACATTTGACATATGGATTGCCAGTGGCTCATATATGTCTATTGACCCATGTGAGCTTGTACATAGCAGGTAGCTATAGCTAAGCATTAAGCATATGTATGAAATGAATAGGGCTGGGATTTAGCTCAGTTGG
>VMDO01028539.1:0-23798 GCA_007922755.1 Pedetes capensis
CCTTTTGGTGATTCATTTCTCTTCAGCATCCTACCAAATATATCCTCTCCCTCCCTCCCTCTATCTCTCTCTCTTTCCTCTCTGTCTCTCATCCCTCTCTCCTTTCTTCTCTCTCCTCTCTCTCTCTCTCTCCTTCTTTCCTAAATTCATTTATTCAAACAATTGTTGTTGTTGTTAGGTGCCATCTCAGATCCAACTCATAGCAACCATCATAGGGTTTTCAATGGCTGATTTTTTCAGAATTGTTTTTGAGAAGGGACTGCCACATTCTTCTCCCATTTTTCTGGTGCTGGGGCTTGAACCAGGATCTGTAGAAAGTGCAGAGCAGCGCTCTACCAACTGAGCTAAACCCCAGACCTCAAATAATTGAGTGCCTATTATATACTAGACACCTTCCTATGTAATGCCAAAAAAAAAGATTAAGAAGATAATTCCCATTGATCTTAAGTAATTTACAGCTTAGTTGTTACTCTTAGGTGCCATTGAGTGGAGTCCAACTCAAAGCGACACAGGTACAACAGAGGAAACACTGCCCAACCCCATGCCATGCCTGGCACTATTGTCAGTGCTTCTCTCCTATTTATGGGGTTTTACATGGCTGATTGTTTTGGGAGGGGTTTCTGGGTCCTTTTCCCAAGCTTCCAGCACCCAGTATTCTTAGGTGGTCTCTCCTCCAAGGACTAACCAGGCTTGACCCTGCTTATTGTTTGAGATCAGATGAGATTGGATGCCAGGGTGGTACACCCTATGAATAGCAGAGAAGCACTGATGTAGTGCCAGCCATGGCACAGTGTTGGCGAGTGTTTCCTTCTGTTTTACATAGGGTTGCTACGATGGCACTTAATAGCAACAACAACAGTTTAGTAGAGCTGGCAGACTGCAAGTAGATAATTTTACTAGAGTGGGCAATAATGGAGAAACAAACAAGGATGTAAGGAATAGATAACACAGACTATAGAATAACTCGTGTGTGGATGAGTTGAGGGTGGGCAGGGTTCAGATTAGGTTTTACAGAGGAAGAAGTGCCAGACCTGGGCCTTGATGAGTGAGGTTTATTGGGAGAGAAAATGGGCGGTGAGGTGGAAAGGGAAGAAGGAACAGCTTAGTGTAAAGGGAGAGAGATTAAAGAACCTGGCATGTTAGAAGCATCACAAGTTGTTTGTCATGTTTTGTCAGAGTTGGGGGAAAATGGGGAAGAGAAGAAGCCAAATCCTGAAGGATCTTGTCTGCTTGACAAGAAGGTCAGACTTCATCCTGTGAGTAGTCGGGAGTTATTAAGGATTTTAAAGTAACCTGTCACTATATATCAAAAGTGTGTTTTAGAGACTTAACTTAGGAACAACTTTGAACTTATAAAATCCTTACTGATAGTGAACTCAAATTTTTCTCACTGTGTCTTTTACCTCTTAGTCTTCCTTTTCTTATGTGGGATCTTACAGAATAAATCTAATTGCACTCTTCTGCACACATTAATGATTGTAATTGGGTTTGAGTGGGTTCTCTCTGGGTTAGACATTTTTAGTTCTCCTAACCATTTTCCTCACTGCTGAAGGCAGAGTATCTGTAGTATTGAGCCACTGCCTGTCTTCCATTATTTAAAGGTTGCATGCAGGCTCTCAGAGAGTATCTGTAGCATTGGTAAAGGCGTAAATGCAACGATTAGGAAGAGGCACAGCATGGGTGTGAGGTGGGTATAGTCTGCATTGGATGAGTCTGAGCCTACATGGAACTTTCTGCTGCAGGTTGTAGCTGAAATCAGATGTGGGTCAAGAGGATGTGATATGGGGTAGCAAAGGCACATGGTACAATAAAGGTGAAGGTTAAGCTCCTTTGACAAGGAGACCCTAAAACCCAGTGGGATAAATAATATTGAAGTTAATTTCTTAAAGAAATTTGACTAGTCCAGGATGGTGGGGCTTCTTTGCTTAACAAGATTTTCAGGGACATAGGTTCCTTCTATCTTACTGCTCTGCCTTCTAGGGCATTTCCTAGATGGCATAGTCAAAACTGAGTTTCTGGCATAGCTATGTTTTATCCCACAGAAAAAGGAAAAAAGAGGAAGTCCATCTAGTGCAAACAATTTCCTTTTAAGCAAACAAGGCAGAAATTGAACACATCTTTTATGCTCTTATTCCATTGGCATTAGCTTTATAACATGTTGGTAGTTTGAAATGTTATCCCCAGCTGGCAAAGTTATATGTGTGTAATAAGAAGGGGAGAAAGGAATTCCATGGGGATAACTAGTGACTACATAACCTCCCCCATATTGAATTTTCAGTCCCATAAAGCTAGTCAGTTTTATGTGTTTTCAAATTCAAGTTCAAATCAATCCTGAAGTTGCAACCAAATTGAACAGGTCCAAACACAGCTCAAACGATACCATACCATACCCATTGCTTACTGCAAGGACCTAAAGAATCCCTTGGTTGGACTCAGTGGAGAACAATGGTTCTCCTATTACTATCAGTCTTGTTAAGGGCTGTTGACCCGTGAAGAATGGGCTGAGAAGAAAGATGCTCTCTTCAACCCACCATTTCACATTTGGCAATTATTCTCCAGGTCTTTTGTCAGGGCTTAGATTTTATTATAATTCAAAGGATAATAGGATATTCAAGGGCTTCAAGTGGCACACTTTTTATCACATGTGCAAAATTTCAGAGATACTAGGTTCTGACAAGCCACACTGCAAAGGAAAAAAAAATATGCCACCTATTGTCCTTGTACATCATTACTAATGAGGGAAGCTTCTGCCATGTCAGTGACATAGGTGCTCTACTTGAGGTAGAATCTGTGTCCCAGCTGTGTTGTGTGTCACAGTTATTTGTATCTCTGTAATACTATGTTGTACGCTGCATGCATTGAGTTATGTGAGACATAATAAGCGATAGACCTTTTGTTTCTCTACAAGAAAAAGTATATTTCTAAAGCCTTAATTGGGTAGTATGAAATGTTGACATTTTACCCCAACTTGACAGCCAAATCAATGTTATTGAAGACAGCCTGTAGGCATTCGTGACAACCTAAGGATTAATACCCCTAGCCAATTTTAGGATGGTTGTAGCATGTCAGCAGGGAAAGTGTGTTGGTTTCCAGAGCATCTTTAAGACATGATCTAAACTACTCATGCAGTAAAATTAAAGTAGATCACAGGTTGCAATTGACCACAGTTGACTCACTTCATGACAAACTTTGCTTATCATCTCCTTGTCTTTTATATTGGTGAATATATTGGTGAGAACACAAAAATTTATTCATGTCTGTTGAACCAAGCCAATACAAAATTAAATTTCAATAACAGAGATTTGTATTCCAGATACACAAGTAGAATGACACACTGACAATGAGTAGAATATCTGAATGAAATTATTGTGACAGAGATAGTTTGCATGCCATAAATAGCCACTTGTTCCTATGACATCCGACTTTCTCTTCTAGTTGGGTTGGAACCATGTGACTAATTTTATGGACAGGTTGCTGGTGTGATACGTGACGTTACTGGGCTCAGTCAATAAAAGCCTTGTACAATTCCTCTGTACTCCTGAAGCAATGACCTGGGAGGTCACCTTTTTCATGTGGCATAGCTACAGCAGGGAGCAGAGCTCTATGCACCATATCATATACGCATGGGAAGTAAACCAGTGGCCTAGCCAAGCATATTCTGACTAGTACAGAGGTGTTTTAAATTAGCCAAAGATGAGGGGAATTTTCCATATTATTAACCCAGGTCATTGGAAAGAACATTCAAAAATATCCACTCTTGCAAATGCTGGGTGAAGCTATCAAAGGAAAAGTTTTATTTATTTTAAATCATACTGAGAAACTATAAATGCCAAGATGCTAACTTTGAGAAAAGAGCACAATACAAAGAAAAGCATGAAATTTGTTATTGTTCTTTCTAAATTTCTACCCAGTGTCACATGATTCTAAACAATTCTGAAACTGGAAGTCAAGCTCATCCAGGAGTTAATGATGGCATTTCTAGTGGTTTATAAATTTAGATAGCTGCTATCATACAGCAAGTAAAGTTGAAGCACAAATCAAAACTGTATTCCATTGCATCTAAAATTAGTGGTGTATGTTGGATACCCAAAAAGAAATGTGAGGAGCAGATGATATTTGGTTAGAACTTATATTTAAATGTCTTTTGTTCCTAGAGGTGAGCTGGAGGGGAGCCACATTTCAGTCTAGGAGATGTTCATTATCTTTTAGCCATTCCTCCTTGCTCCTCTTGTTATAAACTAGATCCTAAGTGCAGAAAAGGGTTAATCAAATTTGTAGCGACAAATTATTTGGGGCTGGCTTACTTTAAATGAGAAATTCTTATTAAAAAGTTCAACTGTAGCATATTAAAGAAAGTCATTGTTACAAATATAACCTTGCCTCATAAGAAGTAATAAAATACTTGGCTGCTTCAGGCTCAGTTTATTCATGTATCCAAATCTTTCAAATTCTCATGCATTTTTGGTATCTCTATTTTATGTCTTTATATTTAACTTATTCCAGACAGTCTTTGTCAGAAAATCCCATATAAGATCAAGAATCTGAGCTCATGACACTAATATAGTCACAAGATGAAAATATAACTTCATGATCTCCCTCTTCCCACCTGCTTTTATCTGTACAAAATGGGAAGCGATATAGCATCCACAACAGGAGAAATGATGTCACTTTATCTATTGAAGAAGCATAGCTGACTGACTGAATAACTTGTAGTGATAATATGCTAATAAAATAGGCTTGGATGGTATAAAACAGGATTGGCTATAAACTGGTCCCTGATAGAGAACAGGTATGTAAGGCTGATATCTATTGGAGACTTTCTCATTTAATGAGTAATTCATTGTAATTAAAATGAAAATGAAATAGCTTTCAATACCTGCTCCTGAGAGAGTTTATCAAGGAAACAGAGTACCTAGCTTTGATCAAGGAAATTTTATATCTAATCAGTTCCTATTCTAATACAGTATCTTCTCTTTCTGTGAAGAAAATATGGCTTTTATTTGTGTTTGTACTCCTTTTTCTTTTCATTTAAAGTAGTTCAGTTTCTTTTCTTTCTTTTTTATTTGTTTTTTGCAGATGAAAGTGTTTGCTTTGGGGTACATATGTCACTGAATTATCTATGGAATCAATAAGGAGATAATTTGAATTTTAGCTTTTATCTGCATAGAAGACTAGAGGATCATAATAATCCTGTAATGGGGGCAATTGTGGAGTCCTAATTATAGTATTTAATTTGAGTTATTAAAATTTCCAAATTTCCCTTATTTTGGATTGTCATTTGATTGCATGTGGTTTTACAGTTTCTCTGAATATACATACAAGATCTTGTGAATTTGGTGCACCCTTCACTTTTCCAAATTTAACTCTTTACCTGTTGTACTTAGAAAATATTTGAGAGATAAACTGAGTGCTGTGGCTCATGCCTGTAATCCCAGTGCCTCGGGAGGCAGAGACAGCCTGTGTAATTTAGGGAGACCCTGTCTCAAGATAAAAAACAAAACAAACACAAACCAAAACACAAAAAACAAAAAAGGGGCTGGAGGTGCAGCTCAGTGGTAGAGTGTTTCCAAGGCATGTATGAGGTCCTGGGTTCAACCTCCTGGTACTGCAAAACAAAATAACAAACAAACAAAAAAATAAAAATAAAAACGAGAAGAAAATATTTGAGAGACAATGATGATCAAATGTACTTCTTTCCCAACTCTACTTGAAAACATAAATCCATTATAGGAGTGAAATTCAACAGCAATTAGATGAGAACATAGGCAATGGCATAAAACTGGCAGGGTTTGTAGGGACATGCGATGAGAAAGTGTTTTAAGAGCCTGGCTTTGTTAGCATTTAATTTAGGCAGGATATGCATTGCTAATATTTGTTGAGCACTGAAAGATTGTGTAATTCTGGGAATTGTTTTAGCTAAGTTTTCCCCATTGTAGCAGTATTGACATTGGGCTGGATCATTCATTCTCTGTTGCCAGGGGCTTTTATGGTTTGGATCTGAAATGACCCCCAAAGTTATGTGTTGAAGGCTCCGTCCCTAGGTGATGTACTATTGGGAAGTGATTGGATCATGGGGGGCTGACCTCATCAATGGATTAACTCATGATGGGTTCATAATTTGATGGGCTATTGGGAGATGATGAAAATTTAGGAGGTAGGACCAAGTTGAAGGGAGTGGGTATTTAGGGGTAAGCTCTTGGTTGCTCTATTTTGTCCTCAATCCCTTTCTCTCTCTCTCTCTTTCTACTTCCTGGTGGCCATGAAGTGAGCAGCTTTGTTCCTCTCTGCTCTCTCTGCCATGATGTTCTGCCTTGCCACAGGCCCACAGTGATGGGGTCAAGCAACTATGGATTGAAACCTCTGAACTCATGAGCCAAAATAAATCTTTCTTCCTTTTAGTTGATTCTCTCAAATATTTTGTCACAGTGATGGAAATCTGACTAACAAAAGGCTAGCCTATGGCTGGGATTTGGCTCAGTTAGTAGAGCACTGCGCTGCAGTATCTGAGGTCCCGAGTTCAATTCCCAGCACCACAAAAATGGGAGAAGTGTCTGGCAATCCACTCGCAAGGCAATCCCAAAACAGTCTGCCATTGAAAACCCTATGAGGGTCGCTATGAGTCGGATACCGACTCGACGGCACCTAACAACAACAACAACAATGCATGGTAGGATGTTTAGTAGCATCCTTGCCATCTATCCACTAGGTAACAGTTGCACTTTTGTCCCCAGTTTTGACAAACAAAAATATCTCTAGACACTAAAAAATGACCCCAAAGGAAAGGGACAAATTTACCTCTGGGTGAGGACCACTGCTTTTTTTGTGAAAGACCTTGCAACAGACAAATTCATTTTATGTCAGAGTGGCATACATAGCATATTTAGCACCTGGAAAAGGTGCTAAACATTTCCCTCCTCTATAAGACAAAATCATTTTCAGTGATAATGAAGTGAAATTAATAGTCAAGAGAGTGAGATTTGTGCTTATTATTACTGAAGCTCTTTAAAATTTTATACGTAATCATGCCAGTAAAATAAAAAATAACACATGAAATAAATATTACAATAAAAAAATAACAGATTAATTCATTTAGCAAGCACAGTACTAATGTATTTTAAGGGAGATCTTATACCTATATATTAATAAATAATTAAATAATAATGTAATAGTTTAATAAAAAATAATTCCATAAGAAGAGTAAAAATTAAAAGAGAAGGATAATTTTACTTTTAATGATCACATCAAAATTCAGTAAAATATGTCATCTATTGACTAAAATTTTTCTTTATTGCTGTCTCTTCCTCCTCCTCTTCCTCTTCTTTTTCTCCTCCCCCTCCCCTCCCTCTACTACCTCCTCTTCCTCCTCCTCCTTCTCCTCATCTCCCTCCTCTTCCTCCTCTTCTTCTTTCTTCTTCTTCTCCTCCTCCTCCTCTTCCTTCTCCTTCTACAGGACTTCACTATGTGTGCCCAGGCTGCCTAATGCTATGTAACTCATGCTATCTTTAAACTTGTGGCAGTCTTCCTGCCTCCACCTCCCATGTGTTGGGATTACAGGCATGTACCACTATGCATGGCTCTAAAATCTTCATTTACCAAACCACAATAGTAAACCATATGTGCTACTCAGGTTTCCATTACTGTAATAAATGTTGTTGTTAGGTGCTGTCGAGTAGATTTCTGACTCATAGTGACCCTAGGCACAATAGGTGACACATTATTGTCAGTGCTTCTCTGCTGTTCATAGGGTTTTCAATGGCACATTGATTTTTAGGAGTGGGTTGCTGGGTCTGTCTCCCAAGCCTATAGCACCTGGTGTTCCCAGGAGGTCTCCCATCCAAGTACTAACCAGGCCTGACCCTGCTTAGCTTCCGAGATCTGACGGGATCAGATGCCACAAAGCTACAGCTGCAGGCATTGTAATAAATACCTGAGATAAATAAACTTAAAAAGTAGAATGGTTTATTTGGGCTTACAGTTTTGGAGGTTTTAGTCCCTGATTGGCTGGCCCTGTTGCTTTGGGGCCTGTAGTAAGGCAGCACATCATGGTGGTAATGTGTAGCAAAACTGTCTCATGGCAGGGACATGAAAAAGAGACAGCAAAGTGGCTGAATTCCTACTATCCTCATTAAGGGCATGTCCCCTTGGACCTAATACTAGCACACTTTTTAGAGGTTCTACCTCCTTCTAATAGTGCCATAGGCCACAGAATAAGCCTCTAACACATAAGCCTTTGAGGGACACTTATCCAAACCATGACACCACGTATACCAAAGCACCAAATCAAAATACCTAAGAACAACACATTACAGTTTGCCCTTTGTTTCACTCATAAAATGCAAGTAGTTAGTGCATTTTATGCAGTTAATGCATAATGACAGGACTGAAGCAATTCTAGTTCTTTGCTATTAACAATTTCCTTATCATTGTTTATTTTGGATAGAGAATTAAAATTCACGAATATGCAGAAGCACAGTGGGTAGAGGCATGAATTCTATGCAGAGTGAGCTTCAGTGATTTTGAATTGCCACCAGTTTCCTCTTGGAATGAAGGTAAGTAGAGGGATGTATGTGTAGCTCAGGCCAGATGCATTACTGGGAGTGCTTTGAGTGAACTTCCCTGTCAAATATAATGTTTATTATAGGTTAAGTAATGGAAGTATATATTATTGTTGTTGTTGTTGTTGTTAGGTGCCGTCGAGTCGGCATCCGACTCATAGCGACCCTCACAGGGTTTTCAATGGAAGACTGTTTCGGGATTGACTTGGGAGTGGATTGCCAGGTCCTTCTCCCATTTTTGCGGTGCTGGGAATTGAACTCGGGACCTCAGAGACTGCAGCGCAGCGCTCTACCAACTGAGCTAAATCCCAGCCCATATATTATTAGAAGTAATAAAATATATTATTAAATCTCAGTAGTAATCATTGCAATTGTTTTTAACTTATACCAGTGATTCTCATATAGAGGTAATTATGCCTGCCAGCGGACATTGAGTAATGTCGAAAGACATTTTTATTCATGTATGGGCATGTCTGTTAGCTTGTTGTGCTATGGGGACTTGCATGTTGTGTGATGCTAAGAGCTATGCCACTGGTATTACAGACACCAGCAGGGCCACCCATGGTGGACAGGTTTCAACTGAGCTTCCGGACTAAGACAGACCAGGGAGAAGGACCTGGCAGCCCACTCCTGAAACAATTAGCCATTGACAACTCTATGAATAACAGAGAAACACTGTAAGATGTAGTGCTGGAAAGTGAATGCCCCAGGATGGAAGGCATTCAAGAGATGACTGGGGAAGAGTTGCCTTCTCAAAGTAGAGTTGACCTTAATGATGAGAATGGAATAAAGCCCCTAGGACCTCCATTTATGGATGTGGCACGATTCAAAATGAGAAGAAATGCAGTGACTGCAACAATGGGCCCAAACATAAAAGAGAACATTTGCAAGGGACAGTGTCAGGTAGTGTTTCATTCTGTTGTAAATAGGGTCACTATGAGTTGGACCCAACTGAGTAGCACCCAACAACAACAGCAACATAAGTATATCAAAATTAGTTTATCTTGTTAATTTATGCAACGAATATATGTTCATTATTATTATACTGATATAAAAGGCATTTTTGGTTCTGACAACTGGAGAGGGGTACTACTGACATATGGTGGTATTGTCCAGGATGCTGGTAAATATCCATAAGACACCTCTTTTCTATAACAAAGAATGATCCAGTCCAAAATGTCAATATCATTGAAGATGAGAAACTCTTAGATTGGCCTGTGATTTTTTTTCTTTAGAGGAGTATTTTATCCTTGACATTGTTTAAAATGCAAGTGCATGGTCATGATAAAAAGCAGACTGACTTTTAGTCTGTTTTATTATTGTTCATAAATTTTCTACAACTAATGCACCCTTTATTTTCTATGCTTAGAGCAGATTGCTCTCACTGCCCCAGCTTGGGTAGGATGAAAAATATATGAAAAGTCAAGGCATAGAGATATTTGTGTGGTATTCATAGGCCTCATGGAACTATTCAATGTCATTAACAGAACTGGACTTTTGATGCTTCTGAGAAAAATTGGCAGCTCTAAAAATTTTCCCAATATGCTAAGGTTAATCTGGAATGACATGTGTCATGCTTTATGCTATGGGGTTTGGCTGGCCCCAAATGGTAAGAAGAACTTATATTTAGGAATTACACTTTCTTTGAAATCTAGAAAGGCAGAGGGTAGACGGCAGTGTTGGTAAGAAACATTTAAAGTAATTGGTTTTTAAACTTTTTATATTAATAATTTTAAGGTACAGCTTAATGACTCTCATTATGACATTTCTATACATGCATTTCATTGCACAGTGCTCATATTAACTTCCCCTTTACTCTCTACAGTAATTGTTTTTATGCAATCTAAGGAGTACATTTTTTTGTTTTGTTGATGTTGAGGTGCAATCCATACTGAATGCTGTGTTCTTTGACCTTCATCAGTAAATGTTTCAAATCCTCCTCATTTTCAGCAAGCAGAGTTATGTCATATGCATGATACAAGTTGTTAATGAGTCTTCCTCCAATCATGATGCCGCATTCTTCTTCATAAAGTACAGCTTCTCGGATTATTTACTCAGCATAGAGATTGAAGAAGTACGGTAAAAGGATAAAACCCTGACACACATCTTTCTTGATTTTAAACCACTCACTTCTTCAACAACTATTAATGACATTGTGGAACCAAGTAAAGCAAAATCTTGGAAAATCTCAAACTTTTCTCCCTTTATCATGAAATTGCATACTGACTTAGTTGTAAGGATTTTTGTTTTGTTGATGTTGAGGCACAATCCATACTGAAGGCAGTGTTCTGCATGACATCAAAGACATCATTCATGAGGAAAGCAAAAGATTATTAAAAAGACAGGAAAAAAAGAAATGAACAAATTACGTGTCAGAAAGTCTCTGAAACGTGTCCTTGAACATTGAGCAGCTAAAGTGAAAGGAAGACATAATGAACTTAAAGACCTAAACAGAAGATTTCAAAAGTCAGCTTGAGAAGTCAGCTTGCACAGAGCTGGAGATAGGAAACCAAAAAGGAAGAACACACTCTGTTTTTCTCAAGCTTATGGAATTCAAGGAAAAAAATCAAGCCTCAAGTGGCAATAGTGAAGGATTCCACAGGGAAAATATTAAATGATGCAGAAAACATCAAGAGAAGATGGAAGAAATACACAGAGTCATTATATGAAAAAAGAATTTGTGGATGACCAACTATTTTAAGAGGTTGCATATGATCAGGAACCAATGGTACTGAAGGATGAAGTAGAAGCTGCCTTGAAGGAACTGTTGACACAGGAGGCTCTAGGAATTGATGGAATACCAATAGAGATGTTGCAACAGATGAATCACTGGAGGTGCTAACTTGCTTATGCCAAGAGATTTGGAAAACAGCTGCCCGGACTGGAAGAGATCCATTTTTGTGCCTATTCCTAAGAAAGAGGATCCAATTGAATATGGGAATTATAAAACCATATCAGTAATATCATATGCAAGTAAAAATTTTGGGAAAGATCATTCAAAATTGAGTGCAGCAGTACATAGACAGGGAACAGGCAGAAAATCAAGCCAGATTCATAAGAGGGCGTGGAACCAGGGACATCATTGCTGATGTCAGAATATTAGCCAAAAGCAGAGAATACCAGAAATATGACTTTTTATGTTTTATTGACAATGCAAAGATATTTGACTGTGTGGATCACAACAATTTATGGATAACATTACAAAGAATGGGAATACAAGAGCACTTAATTGTACTCATGAGGAATGTGTACATGGACCAGGAGGCAGTCATTTGAACAGAACAAGAAACAGAATTCAATCTCTGCAGATGGCACACTCATTCTTGTCTCTGTGTTTTTTAGTCTCTTTCCCTTTCTTTGAATACCCAATTTATCTTTCTACCAGAGAAAGTAGCAAATTCAACATTTTCTTCAAGGCCTAATTTGAATTGGATTTTTGTTGTTTAACTTCCATCTCCTTGTTTTCATTTGTTCTTATTTTAATACATCCAGGATTTTATTTGTGGGACTATCCTTACCCAACTCCAAACCCCCTCCCCTTTCCTGTGAAGAGTTTGTGAGCTGGGCTTGACCAATCACAGCATTGCCTTTGCTTAATAACAATGCTTGGTCCACAGACATAACATGGCCCAAGGAGAATGAATTACAGATAGGTACTCTCTTTTCTCTGGGGTTGCTGAAATAAAGGGATATATACCTAGAGTTTCTAGTAGCCAGCTTACTATTCTGAGGAAGAGAACCTTCCTAAGAAGAGAGCCAATATAAAGGAAATATAGAGCTGACAGATGGAGAAAGAGAGAGAGAAAAGAAAAATGTCATTTCTTTGTCGATAAACTTTGTGGTTACATAAGTCAATAAATCCCCCATTTTGCTGAAGCCAGTTTGCGTTAGTTTTCTGTCACTTGTAGCATGAAGAATTTTATGGCTAATATTAATTCTTTCCCAAAGACTTCTTTGACCATTTTGCTTCATAATATTCTTTTTCAACTCTGAATTTTCATAGGATTTATAAATTTATAGTATATACTCTAGCACTTGATTATATATTATGTTATATTGTTCTACTCATTAAATTTATGTGGATCCAGTCTTCCCAGTTATACTTTAATAATAGGAATATATTCATGGTTTATAAATTAGTTTTATATTCAACCTTTCATTTAATTTACAAACTCACAGAGAGAAGATATTTTGTCTTATAGTTCTTTTGTATTTTCCACAGTATTCAATATAGGATGGTCACATAATGTTATAAATACTGGATTTATTCAAACTTCCACTCATAGGGATGGTTGATACATGCTGTGAGGCTGCCAGGCACCTTGTTGGTGCTTCATCTGTTATTCCTAGGGATTTCCCTGGCCAGTGGTATAAAGTAACGGGCTGCTAGGCCCATTCTCCCATACTTGTGGTGCTAGGGATCAAACCTAGGTCCTTTGGAAGGACAGAGCATCACTCTATCAACTGATTTGATTTCAGAGCATTGAGAAACTTTCAATTCAGCAAGATACAAATAGCACACAAATCCCAAGAGCTAGTGATCTTGAAGTATATAAAAAATCTATATTTGTTATTAGCCAGTTTACAGATAGAAAGCAAGGCCAATAGACTAGTATGAGTTTTTTGAAGTCAAGAATCTTGCTATGTTTATCTTTGTACAGATTAATATCTGGTATAGTACCAGGCAAATAATAGATGCCCAAAGAAATTTATTAAGTAGACAAATGACTGCACTATTCATAACAGGTTTTCTGTAATGATGGAAATGTTCTGTAATTTTTCTGCCCAATATGGTAGCCCCATGTGGCTACTGAGCACTTGAAATGCTGCCAGAGGGACTGAATATTTTTTCCTTAATTTTAATTAATTTAAATGTAAAATAACCACATGTGGCCAGTGGCTGCTATGTTGTATAGTGTTGGTTTATAAGCACAAAGAAGTAGCCTACACAAGACAACATAAGGATCTCATTGGAAATATATATTTAAGAATTATTGCAGGCTTTATTTTATTTTGGTGGAAGGAGAAAATCTAACTCATTGTGTGGCTTGGATATGAAGTGTCCCCTCAAATAGTTCATGTGTTGAAGACTTGGTCCCCCAATAAATGTGCTATTGAGAAATGATTGGATCATGAGGGTGCTATCATCATCAATAAATTAATCCATTGATGAGCGCAGAGCTGAATGGACTATTAGGAGGTGGGACCTAGTTAGAGGTGGTGGGTCACTGGGGGCATCTTTGAGGTGTATATCTCTCACTCTCTCTGCTTCCTGGCCACCATGAGGTGAACAGCTATGCTCTATCATGTGCTTCCCACCACAATATTCAGTTCAAAGCAAGGGGATAAGGGACCATGGACTGAAATCTCTGAAACAGTGAACCAAAATAAGCCTTTCTTCATTTAAGGTGTTTTTCTTAGTTATTTTGTCACAGTAATGAATAGTTGAATGACACACTTATAATGAGATTCAAAGCAACAGACAAGTCTTCTTATAAGGGCAAGTATTACCTCCTTTGTGAAGCATGCCTTAAATCTGAAGCCCAACTCCATCTTCATTTCATATAGGTCAGAATTAATAAATTAATAATTCCTTCCAATGATACTTTGTTTATAATATTATAATCAAGTTAGCTATTCTATATAACTTATTTTACTCATACCCAGTTAATAAGCTTGGGAGAAGGACGTGGCAATCCACTCCTGAAGCAATGCCAAAATAATCAGCAAGTAAAAACCCTATGAGGGTCGCTATGAATTAGACCAGAATCGACGGCACCTAACAACAACAAATTAATAAGCTAGAGGTTTTGCTTTTGAAGAGAGCATGTAATTTGCTTCTGTATTCATTCAAAAGTACCTATTATGGCAGGGCAAGATGACACACAATTGTAATCCCAGTGACTCAAGAGGTGGAGGTAGGAGGATCACATGTTTGATGCCAGAGGCAGCCTGCATAATTTAGTGAGGTCCTGTCTCAAGCTAAAAAATTAAACAAAAGGGGTTTGAGGTGCAGCTCATTGGTAGAGCACTTATAAAGTATGTGTGAGTCCCTGGGGCCTCCAGTATCACAACAAAAGCGTACTTATTATGTTCTTACTATGTGAGAATAAACAGTGTAAATTACTGTTGTTGAAGCCACCCAGGCTGTGGTATTTTGTTAAGGCAGTGAATTAATACATTATAATACAGCAAGATATCACATAACTCACAATGGAAACCCTTAAATGATGCCACTGTAAGGTGACCTTTTAGCTGAGACCTGAGAATGTTTAGGAATTCGTTTATGAGGGAGAGTTGAGTAGTAAATGAACTAGCATATCTCAAGTGAAGCACACTGTGTGGAGCTTCTGAGGAAGTGAAAAATTTAGGATATCTGGAACTTAAGTGTGAAATGGCTCAGGATGAAGATAGCAATGGCATAGGACTATGGAAGTCAAGGTAAGGTATTGAGACTATTGTGAGGCCTGCAAAATGAAGCTATCTGAAGAATTTTAGGCGGCGGTGTGGCACAACTAAACTTTAGTTTCAGAGAGTTCGCTGTGGTTGCAGAGTGGAGATGAGATTGGATGAAATCCATTCTGAAGGCAGAGAGATGATTTAGAAGGCTGTTGTAGTTCTTCAAATGAAAGATGATAATGGCTTGGACCGGAATTCTTATATCTGTAAGGCCAGGTTTAATACCCAACATATAAGAGGTGCTGAATGAATATGTGAGATGAAGTAATTTGAACAAAAATATGAAGGTCAGCGTATTCTTCATTTAGATGACAAAAGTAAAAACAGAGGTACAAAAAGAAACAGCATGTTTCAGGACTTACATGATGCTAGCAGATATATCAAGATTATGTTTCACATGGGCAAAATGAAGAAGGATTTTGGGTCACAGCCTAATAATTTTGGTCATATCTAAATCAAAAGAAAACAATTTACTCCAATACCATCATCTTAGAAAATGAAGAATCATATTTTCAGTGCAGTGATAAAGAAGGAAGAATGATGCCATACCCAACCAGTGTGTTTCTACTCTAAACAAAGCTTTTCACATTATTTAAAACCATATACAATTCTGACATATAGTCCATATTTTGGCCTGCAGCTGTAGCCTTGTGGCATCTGATCCCATCAGATCTCGGAAGCTAAGCAGGGTCACAGGCCTGGTTAGTACTTGGATGGGAGACCGCCTGGGAACACCAGAAGCTGTAGGCTTGGGAGAAGGACCTGGCAACCCCCTCCCAAAAGTCAATCTGCCATTGAAAACCCTATGAACAGCAGAGAAGTACTGACAATAGTGTTTCCCCTGTTGTACAGAGGGTCGCTATGAGTCGGATACCGACTCGACGGCACCTAACAACAACAACAACAAGTCCATATTTTAGGATTTGAAAGTGCAAGTTTTCTTAAGACCAAGAACTTCAAGGATTAGCCTATCCATTCTATTAATTTCTATTCCTCTTCTAAAATAAGCTCTGCCGACAGTAATAGGAGGATTTAGGTTGGTTAAAAACTATATCAGAAAAGACTGAAAGCTGTAAAATTATTGAAATTACCTGCTAAATGAAGAAGTCAATTTAAAGAACTTTAATAATTTGGGCATTTTCCAATTTTGACAGAATACTTTAGGTTATATTTTGTCCAGAGTCAAAGAGGTTGACCAAATGACCTCTTTAGCTACCTTTCATCTTCATTTAATTTGTCTTCATACCCTTTTAAATGCTTCCTAACAGGCCTTCTAACTTCTAACAGGCCACCTTTATTAAAGGCCCATTTTTGCCGGTCATCTACCTGTACCTTCTAAAGTCTCACTTTTACCTTTTAAGCCTTTTCTACTGGATGTCTAGAATATTGTTCTAACCCTAATTCATGAGGCTATTTATTTCTCATGAGTCAAAAGATTCTGAAAATTCTACTTCTACCATGACTTTGTTTTCATATATTTTTCTTTCAGATTTGTTTAATTCTTCTTCCTATTTTTATATGTCCTTAATATCTGTTTGCATTATTCTGTTTTAGATTATATATTTCTATGGAGGAGAAGCTATGTAAATGTATTTCACATTGGACTGAACCTGATAAGCATCCCTATGAAGGGAACATATGAATATTACATACAATGTGTGTGTGTGTGTGTGTAATTTTAAAAGCTTGCAAATATTTGCCTTTCTTTTCTTTCTTTTAAGGCAGATACCCAGACTAAAATGTCTATAATTAACAGTTATGTACCAAAGATCCTGAAAACATACCTTTTGATTTTAGGATGACTCCAAGAAATGCCAGATTTGGCTTGGATTTTTATTGTGATCATTAACAAATAGCAGATTTAATGTAACTGACATCAAATGTTCTGAGATCAAAATAGAAAAAAAAATACAAAGACAACCTTTTCTCATTACCTATCTACTTTCTGTTCAAATTAGTACATGTTCCATTTTCATTACAACAGAGAGAAGTGGAAACAATGGGTCTCTCTTACCCACAAATCAATACATAAACCCTGATCAATGGATGTGAAGTTCCTTTGGATACTTGAAATATATTTATGCATTTTGGCAGACTCTATTGCAGGAAGCAATCCATTAGGTTTTGAAAAGTGAAAAGCCAATAAATGATAGGCTACATGTCAACTCACATCCTTTCTACTTCTGATCTGAGAGCTAGCTTTTATTTCTCTTATTTCCAATTATCAAAATGTAGATAATCCAAATTATTCATATATGATCAAAATTATATATACATTATATGTCTATCTATTATCTATCTATCTATCTATCTATCTATCTATCTATCTATCTAATCTATCATGATTTTATCTATTTGTGCACTTTCCATGGGAACACTGAGAACACTCTATACCTCAGTTTCCCATTGCCTAAAAAATGAAAATACTAGTAATGATACAGGAATGCTATGATGATTCATCACTAGAAATCTGAAACTAGAAAAAAGCTCAAATATCATAAAGCCATCCCTGCAAACGTCTGTCCTCTCTCAAAAGGCAGAAGCCGCATGAACAGCTAAACTTTGCTTCATGGGTAGAGCAGCTCCTTTTTATATGGTGGACTTTCTGAAATCTGGCTTTCCATATAGGAAAGCTTCAGTATGAGGCCATGATTAGTCACAGGCTGTAGCTGTCACACTCTATCATGTCATAGCCAAATGAGATATCATAGTATAACATGAATTGCTGACAACTTTTTGAGTCTATTCCTAACCTATGACTAAGATTTATGACTAGCATGACTACAAATCACAAGGTGACTTGTTCACTAGGAAATTTGTACGGAAATATTATTAGGCCATAGATGGTCTGTAAAACAAAAAGCCTTGTAATTATCTACTCGCCAAGCATGAGTGACAATTTGTGCCAAGCAAGACAAATAGCATATTCATGGAAAAGTATTTGCCTTTCTTGTTCAGGCTACCTTGTCATATTTAGTGTCTGAAAGAAAGGCTTAAGATTTTGATTGTTAACCAGGCTCTAGAAATGCTGTGCAGAGGCATTGCTCTTAGGCAGATGATGTAGATCTCAAAGGATATGGAAATACTAATTCCCTCGGGAAAATTTTCCTCTTTGAACTCACTGTGCTACTAAGATCATCTCCTAAGAAGTGAACCCTGAAGGAATTTGAACTTGTTACTCAGGGAAGGAAAGTTTGTCAAAATGTGTTATTTAGATTGTTAGGTTATTCCCCTGGCTAAGACTGATTCTTACAAACACTGCTGGAGGATAGAGACAGATGAATAAGGCCTGGTGGGTTAAAACATGATTGCCTACTTCAGTGCAGGGGGAGACATGGACTCTAGTATAAAGTCCCACTAAGAGGAGAGTTCAGAAAGCTAAGAAGAGGTTATGAAAGATTTGTGCCTGGAGAAATTGAGTCAATTGTTCCACTGGGAATGGGGAGGAAAAGAAGATGAGATATTAAACCTCAACATTCAGAAGAATTATTTTAGTTCTACATTTTCCTGTAATTATTACAGCTCTGCAGGTCTCTACTTGTTCTGCAGTATTCTATATTTTTGCTGAATGGTTTAGCACATCTGCAGTAAGAAAATGAGTAAAAAGGAAAACCTCAATGAATTTAATAATCTGTGGTTGGCTTGACTGCCTTAGGAGAAGATTCTAAAAATATATAAATTATTTCGAGGTCACTTAAACTGCTAGCAAAGAGTGTAGCTATTGGTTAGTGTAATGAAGGTTGAAGCTAGCTCCAAAATGACACCCCTCCCCTTATCTAGAAAAAAAATGAAAATGAAAGTTTGCAGCTCCTACAGCATAAATTTATTTATAAAGTGCTTAGAGAGCAAAATATCCCCAAAGTGTGGGCAGTTACACTCTGGTGAACAAAACTCAGTGAAAATTTATTTTCTTGGGCTATAGGATTCCCCTTTTGTGCTATTTTCACGTGAAGGCAAATGCCTCCACTCTCCAAACTTCTGAAGTCAACGTGCATAGATGTTGCACACAGAGATTCTCAAACTAATATCTTTTTTTATGCTAGGGAGTGGGGAGGACACCTGAAAGAGAAATGGGAAATTCAACCTTGAATGTTCACAAGGAAGAATTCGGGGTACTGTTTTGAACCACCTAGGAAGAAAGATACATGGAATCCTTGAGTAGTAGCTCTGTTGGTCAGATTTTATTTTTAGTCCAAACCCCAGTGTACTGTAGAAAATCACTGTGGGTACAAATTCATTGAGTGTTACACCTTTGAAATCCAGAATCAGCATTTTGAATTTAACAGTGCAATTTAACCTGCTTAAGTATGCCAGATTATATGGGAATGAAAGAGCTGGTCTGCTCAGTTTGTTCTGGGCTGCCTGTAGGGCAGATTGGTGTGGTAGGACTCAAAATTCCGCACCTCACTCTCCCCAGGACTGTCTTACTGGATTAGGAAGATCTGGTCTTTTTGGTCTTGTTTGAGTTTACAATGCACATCACAATATAGCTGTAGAAAAAATATGCATTTATTTGAACAAAGAGTGAGTAGGGGTCCTTCATGCTTTGAATGCTTTTTAGAAATATACCACAGTATACTTGTCCTGTAAATCTTTCTGCCCCTGCCCTTGAAACCCATTCTTTTGTTCCCTGGAAGTCAATTTGATTTGAATATGGGGCTATCCTGAGGTGAATATTATGAAGATATTTAAATGACTGATCTAATCTTCCTTTTCAGAGAAAAAAAACTAAGACTAACTATAATACAACCTGCTATTAGCTCTACTGCCACAGTGGAGGAAAACGGGAGTTCCCATTGCCTTACCAGTTTTCTGCTACAGAAGATAGATTTTTATTGAATTGGGATCATTTAAAATTAGCAGCAGAGATTTGACATAACCAAATTTGACCAGCTTTTAATCTTCCAAACCCCGTGGAAGTATTTTTGTAAAGGAATGCAACACTTGGCTTAACTTGAAAATGTTTTTAAATATTTCCATTACACACCTGGTTTCAGTGGTTTAAGTTCAAGGGTAAAGTCTTAGTGCTCTCTCTTCTTTTCTCCTTACCTTGAAGAGATCTTTAACTTCTGTAACTATGGTCCCATTTTTCATTTAGATCTCTTAAGGCTGCCTGCCTTGGTAATGTACTGGTCATCTTCATATCTTAATAAAACAAAAATTGAATTATATGCACTACCAGGCAAGCATGACATGACTTTTGCTAGCATATGTAAGTGTGAAAACCTGGGGGAAAATAGTATTCAATTGAAGTTCCACTTGAACACACTGCAGTGCACTGGAAATGAGTTCAGTCTTAATGGCACTGGAAAAGGTAGAGGCAGGGAAAGGCGGCGATTATTGATTTGAACCTATTTAAAAAGACTTGATAAAAATGCTAGAAAGCCAAATGGTAAAGTCAGTTTCTTAGTACTGTGCCAGTCCGGGGCTGGAATATGGTTAGCAGTTGACACTCTGCAAGGGTAGTTTGATAATATCAGCAGTGACACCAACAGCATTTTGCTAATACCGTTAGACTTTTCTTTTAAAACTCTGTCATGCTTCTGTATCTAAGTGGAACCAAAAAAGTGTAATTTCTCTACTTTAATCAAATTCTAAAACTCTACAAGAGCTTCAAGCATTTGATTACTATTGAATATCTCCCACATTAATTTGAAATCTAAATACTAACACATCATAATATAATAGCAAATGTTGTTGTTAGGCGCCTTCCAGCCGGTGTCCAACTCAGCGACCCTATGTACAACAGGCGAAACACTATTGTCAGTGCCTATCTGCTATTCATAGGGTTTTAAATGGCAGATTGATTTTTGGGAGGGGATTGCCAGGTCCGTCTCCCAAACCTGCAGTATCTGGAGTTCCCAGGCAGTCTCCCATCCAAGTACTAACAGGCCCGACCCTGCTTAGCTTTCAAGATCTGATGGGATTGGACGCCACAGTGCTAAGGCTGCAGGTATAATAGCAAATGTTGTTGTTGTTGTTAGGTGCCATCGAGTCGGTATCCGACTCATAGTGACCCTGCGTACAACAGGAGAAACACTATTGTCAGTGCTTCTCTGCTGTTCATAGGGTTTTCAATGGTGGATTGCTTTTTGGGAGTGGGTTGCCGGGTCCTTCTCCCAAGCCTACAGTATCTGGTGTTCCCAGGTGGTCTCCCATCCAAGTACTAACCAGGCCTGTGACCCTGCTTAGCTTCTGAGATCTGATGGGATCGGATGCCACAGGGCTATGGCTGAAGGCTAATAGCAAATAGTAGAGTGAAAATTCAGTACACTGGAATGGTTATCATTCCTTGAGAAAATTATTCTCCTTTAATTTTAAAAGTTAAACATTTGATTATTGTAAAACAACACTTGAACTAAACCATTTGAAGAAATACTATCCAAATTTAGGCAACTTTTGCTTACTCCATATATAAATACATAGAAACTGGAAATTTCATCTGATCATAACAATATTACATGAGGCTTTCTTGAATATTTCATTGCCATTACTGTAGGCGATGTCCCTACCTAGAATATATAAAAATGGTTACATCAGAAATTTTTCTTTCTTCATACAGATAATTTTCTGTCATCAGTATAGTGATGCAATGAGTAGAGACCCTCAAGTGATCAGTCTTTATCCATACATATTGAGTGCTATTAAAAAATAAATGGAATTAGTAATTGATTGAGGTATATTTTGAAATACTTTATTATAAAAAAGGAGGACAGTTTAAAAAGTTTCATGTATCTATCCAGGGACAAATAGAGAAGGAAAAGTTCCATCAAAACAAAAGCCTGTCATGGGTGCCTAACTTTGCTACTGGACATGAACTTTTGGAGTGCTCATTCATAGCACTGATGTCCTTCAATCCACTTGTTCCTCTGCGATGTAACCACATAATTTACAGGTAGCCAAAGCTTCCACAAATACCAAGGCAGAGTGAATAGATCTGTCTTTTCCCAGCTAACTGTGAATAGTAATAATGTCTTGGATTTATAGTTTTTCTTTTCAAAAGAGTTCAGGGGGAAGACATTTTGCCACCCAAATCATCTCATATAGTGAAGAGCCTTTAACATGAAGTCTTGGCAGTGCCAGGGACACAGCTAATGAAGTTTGTTGAATCCCAGTTTTTATAAAGTGGGATGTTAGGTTTCTCTCTCAAAATAGGATTCACTTAGAACCACAGTCCCTGATATCTTTTATAATTTTGTCTCAGGACAATTTGTTCAATGGAGTTTTGTTGAGTGCTATATTTACCACCTTACTTTCCCAGTAGCTTATATACCACTAAACAAATAACCTATCTGAAATATTCTGCACCTGAGGCATAAAATGGCATAATGAATATTTGCCAGCATGTTCTTCATTATTGCTGGGGATGAGGGCTTTGCTCTTTTTATAGGCAGTCATAATCTTGGCCACAACATTGTTTCCTCAACCCATTTGATTCTCCAACTAGGTATATTTGTCTCTCAGTCTTCCAACTGCTTTTTCTGTGTATCCTTGGATTGCAGTCATATAATATTTAGACTTGTATTTCAATTTGCATATTTGCTACCATTTATTTACAATAAGTGTAAATATTTAATATATTTTCTATAATATCTAATGATGGACTCTTGATTGAATAAATTTTTACACATAGAAATGTTAAAATATTTTACAGCATTACCCTGGTATTTATTTTAGAAAATCAACTGTATTGAAGCATGAAATACACACAATAAACATACAATGTGAAGAGTTCTGACAGCTAAGTACACACATGAAAATACTATGACAATCAAGATACATACCATTTCTGTCATCACCAAATGATTGCTTGTGCTGCCTTGTAATCCACGCCCTGCCTCAGTATGCCCCAGGCAACCAATGATCTGCTCTCTATTTTCTGTCCCTCTAGATTAGTTTATCTTTTCCAGAGTTTTGTATGAACAAAACAATACATCATGTACTCTTTTTGGTTGGTTTCTTTCACCCAGCATAATTGTGTTTTGAACCATTAGTTTTGTTGGCTGCAGCAATAGTTCTTTCCTTTCGATTGCTGAGAAGTATTCCATTATGTGAATATATTTCATGTTATTTATTGACTCATTGAAGGATATTAGGTTGTTTCAAGTTTGGAAACAAAGCTTCTATTAACATTTATGTGCAGATTTTTATACTTATGTGCTTTCATTTCTCTTGGGTAAATACTTAAGAATAAAATGACTGTGTTACATAATAGATATATGTATATATATTTTAAGAAACTGTCAAATTATTTTCCAAAGAAGTTGTACTGTTCACGAAAATTACAGTTGCTCTGTATCACTATCATTTGGGTTTGTTGGTTTTTGTTTGCTTTGTGTTTTATTTTTAGTGTTAGTTACTTTAGTATGTTCTTAGTGGTCAACCTTTATGATTTTAAGTTGCAATTTTGTGATGACTTATATATTGAACACTTCTTCATACGCTTTGTCATAAAGGTATATCTTTTTGGTGAAGAGTCTCCAAGTTTTTTTCTCCATTTTGTGGGCAAGTTTTTTATTATTGAATTATAATAGCTCTTTATATAACTTGGACACAAGTTATATACTTGACTACTGCAAGATATTTTCTCTCACTTTGTGGCCTGCATTTTTTATTTCCCTATAGGTATGTTTTAAAGAGCAAAAGTTTTTCATTTTCACAAGTGTACTTTAATAATTTTTGTAATTATTGATTTCTGTGACTTTTCAAAAAATTTTTGCTAATGCCAAATTCATAAAGTATTTCTACTGTGCTTCCTTCTGACAGTTTCTTAAAATATATATA